>JBAJNP010004453.1:0-33566 GCA_036877545.1 Yasuhikotakia modesta | reverse complement strand
CAAGCAGAAGGGATATGCCGTGAGCCTCAACTACTCCGCGCTCACCTCCTTCGCCAAGTCGTGCCCGGAGAGCGCGCTCAACAGGGTCGGGAGCATGTTTAAATCCAAGAGGAAAAAGGTCAAAATCACCAGCGAGGACCCCACGTACACGGTGCTGTACCTGGGCAACGCCACCACCATCCAGTCCAAGGGGGAAGGATGCACGGACGTGGCCGTCAGCAAGATCTGGGGCAAGAGCGAGATGGGCAAGAACGGCACCAAGATGAAGCTCACCATCAGTTCCCAAGGCATTCGCATGGTGCACCTGGACGAGAAAGCCAAGAGACCCGGACACCTGTATTTGTTGCACCGGATCACGTACTGTGTGGCCGACCCGCGGCTCCCCAAGATCTTCGCGTGGATCTACCGGCATGAGATGAAGCACAAGGCGGTGATGCTGCGGTGCCACGCCGTGCTGGTGTCCAAGCCGGAGAAGGCGAAGGCCATGGCGCTGCTCCTGTATCAGACCTCGGCCACAGCCCTGGCCGAGTTTAAAAGACTCAAACGAAGGGACGATGCCAGGCACCAGCAGCAGCAGCTGATAGGGGAGCAAACGATCCCTCTGGTCCCCCTGAGGAAGCTGCTGAACGGACAGTGTTACTACAAACCCCCGGTGGAGCGCAGCAGGAGCGCGCCGAAGCTGGGCTGCATCACGGAGGACCTCATAGGCGAGGAGGAAGAGGAGAAAGCGATGCACTTTGAGTGCGAGGATATTTTGGACACCGACAGCGACATCGTGTCCAATGGCAAGCAAGAGCTGTGTCAGATTATCAACGACCTGGGCTCCATGAGTATTGGAAACGACGTGCGGACACTAAGGACCGACCTCAGGGTCACCCGCTTGCTGAGCGGCGAGAGCGCGGGCAGCGACTCCTCCATAGAGAGTAACCAGGAGGCGCATGTACCCAACAGCATTGCGGATGGAAAAATGCAAGAGGTCGGCTGACTTTCCTCAGGGAACGTGCCACATCCTTTCCACTTGAAGCGCAATGTTTGGTTTACGGATCAATCGGATGTGTATCGAAATCTAAAGAGCCGCCTGTCCGGACTTTGGGTCATGCAGCTCTTTAGGTTTTGAGTTTTTCTGACTCAGAATAACCCAGTAATGGTGACTAGGTAGCAACTCAGTAGTTTTGAGACTTTGGTTAACAAACCCCACATCTGTCGGGGCCAAGTTTGCGCTGCGCAATAATAAGACGTTTAAATCTCTGCTTAACTTTCTAATGGCGCAAGAGATTGTGTTTGCGTGCTATTTTCTCCTCACGCAATGGGTTTTAAAAGGAAAAAACAACCAGTCCTGAAAACTCTTCTCATCTTTCTTTCTTTCTTTCTTTCTTTCTCAAATGGATGGATGGATGAAAGTATTTAAGCTTGAACAATAAGTTACAAACCTACTTTCCTGAAGCTCTGTATTTTTTTTAAACTGCACTGTGGTGGAATGCAGAAAGTGTTATGATATTATTTATGTGCAAACAATTGTTTCCTTATACATGTTCTTACAAACATAAATGTTTATCTTTGCTGTGCAAAAGAGACAAATTCCCCTTGTACAAATATGTAAGCATATAAAAGACAAAATGTGTAGACAAAATGCATTATTTTTTAAACAATGTAGTTTGTTTTTGTGAACACCAATAAAAATGTAAAACACACCAAAGTCTGAAACGTCAGCTAACTAACAACAAAACAACTATGGTTGTTGTGTAACTAAATCTAACAACTAAAACTCAGCTGTATGTGCAGAAAGAGTCTTGCTATTGTATCTGTCACAGTTGTTGCTAATAACAGGTATTAGCAGATTTGCTGGTAGGTACATACAGTAATTTTCCACAGTAACACAGCCAGACCCTCACAGTTGTCATTCGCAGTCAATCACATGTGTTTCATCACATCACAGTGAGTGTTAATGTGATCATTCATAACAGCAGCACAAATATAAACATACAGAAGTAACACATTTGACTGCAGTACATTTGTTTTGTTAAATAAACCTTATAGTTTATTTAATATACTATACAGCATATTGTATACTATATATAGTATATGTATACTATATAATGCAGTATATAGTATGCCATAGCATACTTATAGTATATAGTGTAGTATACTATATTATGTTTAGATATGCTTTTTATAACAGTATAAATGACAGTATATGTCAAATGTAAAGGCTCAGCATGTTTAGAACAACAAGCACTAAGTTCCCATCATGCTTTGCACCTCCCAACTCCATGATTCATCATAAATTTCTTTGTACATAAATAAATAAATATCTTTGTACATGACAGCACACTGACAACACACTGAGCTGTCGCTCTGAACAATAAATGCATGCGCTAACATGAGCCTCCACACCGTAAGACATAACCAATGCATACCATTCATACATAATCCTATAGGTTCAATCAAATTCCCTCAGACAGAAGTAACCAGAGAAGAAACGTGTTGTGCTTAATGCATGAAATTGGAAGAGACAAAATTGAAATGCATCACAATGTAAATACAGCAAGTATATAAACAGGGAGTCTTGTCTCTAGTAAGTGAAAAGCCTCTATTATTTGTATGGAAGATGATGTCGTAGATTCAGTAGCTATTCTAGTGAGATGGGTTTGGTGCGGTCATGAAAAGCAAGATGCATTTCAATAATTCATGCTGTTATTTAAAGCCGCCTCAGAGTCTCACAGGTGAGTCTCCTGTTACACCTGTCTAAGAAAAGAATCACCCACAATCTCTCTCTCTCTCTCTCTCTCTCTTTCTCTCTTTCACACACACACACACACACACACACACACAAATGTACACTACATTTGTAGTGAGTGATGTCACTACAAAAACCCACTGTGGCAACTGTTAGCTATTGCAACAGGTGGATTAAAGGATCATGTATTGATTTTAACAAACACTACAAGAACACTTCTAAAGCAAAGCACAACACAGTCCACATGAACCAGTGTTTAAAAATGAACACTAAACGGTTAAGGTTTTTGGACCAAAGTGTTTTATTATCTTTTGCAAACGTTTAACAGAAGAAAATATAAAGAGAAAATAACAAAACAGAGTCCATTACAGAGAGACAATCAGACAGACAGATCTTACAAATGCCCTGTAAACAAGTGAAATGGATGCATTTCCCATTAGAGTCTGTGGGTTGAGAGTTTTGCCACTAGTCTCAGCACCAGAGAGACTCTCAGCCTCACAGCTGAGGTCTGATCAAGCCGGATTCAAAGCTCACAGAACTTCAAAGCAAACAGACTCTCAGAGACGCCTGAAGGCTCATTAGCCACTACAGACATCTTACATTGAGTCTCCAGCAAACTTCAATGAAGGACCTGCAACACTTAAAGCTGAACACTGTAAACAGCATCTTCTGTCAGATGATTATGATTAAACTGAGGGAAAAACGGAGAAATGTTGAAGCCGACAGCGTGTCACAGGACAGTCAGCAGACCTGCGGTTAATACTGATGATTCAACAGAATTAAAGTTCTTGTGTTGACCTGCTTGTAATTATATCTTGTATGAACGTTTCTGCAACATTTTCGTTAAGTTACAAAAACGTTTACTATGTTATGTTGAATGTTCTGGGACCGTTTACAACAGCAGGTTTTTAAACACTGGATTAATCTTAGTGTGTGTTTAGAAGAACTTCATTCAAAAATAACATTGTTTAAATGTCTGTAAGATTTTTAAATCATTCTACTAACAGTTTTAAGAATAGCATTTTAATATATATTATATGAAATGTTACATTTATAGGGCAGCTATGCAGGGGATAATACAAAACAGTAAGTTATCTCTTTCCAAGCACAGATGTAATGTTTCACATTTTTTTCTGTGTGCATGAACTTTGTTGTATTGATGCCCTCATATTTGAAATTGTCAAGCTTTAATTCCTTCAGCCACAAGTAGTTAAAAAGGTGCCTAAACAGCAGACACAGAAAACTGCCTCAAAATGTCCAAGAGCTACATTGTTCAGAAAGCTTTCGTCACTGTTGATGTCGAAAGAAAGAGAGGGGGACTTCCTGTTTCCTGTTAATGCACTTCCTGTTTCCTTTAATTCACACTTCCTGTGAACTTCAACATTCAAAAAATAAACATGACATAAACCAGCAAAAGCGTGACAAACACACACATCCACAAACACACAAAATCATTCTGGTGTGTGTGTAGGTGCCTCCAAAATGCAAGCAGATGACAAAATATTTACCTTGTAAAAATTAGGACACCGCCATCTTTTAAACTTGACATAAACTAATTTATTCAGCTTGACATTCTTGATCTGCCCCTAGCTAGTATGCAACCGGTTTGTCCCTTTATATAACAGCAGAGAGCCTGTGAGCTCTTGTGCATTGGAACGCAGAACACTGTGACATTAGCGCTATGTTGAATATCAGGTATGACTTGTGAACTGTTTTTGCTAACAGTTCAATTCATGCGTTTGTTACTTTGCATACAGTATAGTAAATATAAATACAAAAATCTGCATTAATTTTTACACACAACTCAGTCTGGACTGCAGGCGTGTCTTATGTTTGAATGAAGTCTTAGAATACATGCTGTCTAGACAAGCACGTTTTTACAGTAGCATTTATGCAACATTATGATTAATGTCAGATTACTGTAAAAACAGAAGTTCTGCAGGGCCGTTTACAGTATGTGAACAACTCCTCCAAACTTACAGTCATGCAACCAGTTCTTACACCCACAACCATCTTCCAACATCTACTGTGAGGACCATCACCTTGTTGATGCTGGTGGTTGTAAAATAAATGTTAAATAAATGCGAGAAGCTGTGCAGGTGTCCACATACATCTGGCCATGCAACGTAGATGTTTCTTCACCTGACTGCAGCTGAACATTTTGATCTTCATGCCTCATGTTCTGAGAAAGGATTTCAGTTCCTTGAAGCTACTAGCACACAAACACATAGCATAGCATGAGCTAACTACTCTAAAAAATGCAGACGGTACGCTTCATAAGACAAAACAACAACACCTTCAGTGAATCTGTTCTTCAGAAACAGACTGAGTTTGTGACCAGCAGGATTCCTGTTACCTCAGACCTCAGGTTACTGGGTGATATAAGCCAATCTAGTGAAGTCCCAGTTTATGAGGAATGTTCTCTGAATGTTGGCTAATGTTTTATGTTACTCAATGTTACTGGAGTAATGTTAGTACTTTATATCATGTATATTAAAACCATTATATTTTAGTTGTTAATGGAATGTTTTAAAAACGTTACACAATAAAAACAATTTGAAAAACATTATTATAACCAAGCAGCAATGTTCATACAATGTTTAAAAACTGGATATGTAACGTTCTTACACTTTCAAAGTAACATGTTTAACATTTTTGCAATGCAATGTAAATACAGGTGAAAAGTTCTTACCCAGATTTGTTTGTTGGGTTGTTCCTGTGGATCAGGACCAGATAAAACCACAAGAACCGAACCAAACCTGCACGACCGCATTTATGTTCTCTGTCAGAGGAACGTGATCAAGGCAGAACGTTCCAGTGGTTCTCCTGATGGAATCGTCTAATGATGGGCGTGAAAACAGCATCACAGTTTCACAGAAAACTCCACAGGGTTCCAGGGAACACAAATGCCCATCAGTTATCATCAGTTATACCCATCATTCATGCCATAATTACTCTCTTCCCACCTCCTGCATGCTTTACTTTATGCTTTACTTGTTTATTATTATAAATGCCTATAGAAATGGTTTAACTATATATAAAAACACTATATATAACACTAAACAACTTTATATAAAATAAAAAACAGGGCAGTGTATGTGCAAAATATGTGCAGTTACAAATATTATAAATATAGTGTATGCAATATATATAGTATAGCTCACAAACACACACACACAGTTTCCTACTAAACACCTTTTAATGTAAATATAACTATATGCTGCAGCTGCATATATTGACCATGTATTCATACTTCATGCATTGCTATTTCTGCAGTCCTTCTCTAATCTGTCAAATTGTACCAGAACATGCCCCCAGTGGGAGACTGATACCCCCCAACACCTCAGCCTGGAAAGTATCGGACCGCCTGCATGGAAAGATCTATTCTGAAGACCGTTATTTATAAAAGGCTAACAGTTTTAGCCCATTTCCACTGCAAACCATCAATGCAAAACGTGCTAAACCAAAACACGCGATCAGTAAACAAAAGAACAAGTCTAAAAATAGAGAGAGAGGGAACAGGAGGCCAAGGGGAAAACATTTGGGATGCAGAGAACAGCTGGCCTTGGTTTCACTCACTCTCACACGTCTTAAGGAAGGAAATGACATGCCGGTCTCCAATCTGGATCCGACACGTTGACTAGCGCTCATTAGCATCCATGCGCTGGTGTTTGGGTTGGTCACCTGTTGAAACGCGGCTCCCGGGTCGGTACTGACAGAAGCACAACGTCTCAGAACAGAGAAAATAAAGATGAAGGAAAATTCTGGAGGAGTTGAAAGGAAAGTGGGAATTCTGGGAGAGATGAAAAACAGGAAGGACAGAACAAGCAGAGGAAACAGAGATAAACAGGTGCGATAACAGACAGGACAGGCGCCAAGACATGCATTGCCCCAACTTTACTGCATCTCATGTCTTTTAAGCCATGAGACAGAATAAACACAGTATTGTTCTGATTGGCTGATCACAGTCAATGTATTTGTATAATGGCAGTATGTTGTGTAATTGATTTTCTACTGTATATAGCTGAGCTAGTTTCATGAATAAAATGACTCTATAATCCCTGATGATTTTTGCCACCTAACTATTTTTGTGTAAAATTTACTGTAAATATAATATTACAGTCATTTTATGTACATATTTAATAAACTGTAGTCGTTGTTTAATTCAGTTTTACAACATTTTTAAATGTTTTATTCACAACAAAACAAAGTTAATGCTTAGCTAATTATGTGTATAAATAAAACCAGTCAGAAACAAACAAGCGTTTTTAAAACGGTTTTGCCCACAATACTGTCACAGGAAATGGAATATTTTAACTCAACCGCTAAAATAACACCAACGTGTGGCTTACAACATTTATTCAGCGCAAGCTGTATTCGTTCAGCAAACTTTCACACACTCAGTAACGCTTTTATTTCTTCCCCTTTTTGTATCTAGGCCTGGTTCTATAAGGCAAGCGCTCTGAACTGCTCAGGCCACTGAACTGAGTGTAAACAGGAAGTCGGTCTGGAGAGGACCTGAGGGTGAGCAGAGATCAAGAATGGCAGCAGCGGAGGGAAATTAGCTGACAGCTAGACGCTAGTCAGAAAACAACATCGTCTCTTCACAACACGGAGAGGATCAACTGGAAGTGGATTGGAGTTTTGGGACAATTAAATGGAAGCGGAAGTGGGAAATGCCCCCAACTGCCAACATTTCCAAACAACAGGAATTAAACCTGACTGGCTGTTTGTAGCGCCTGCTGGTTTTTACACTAATAACTATCTCCACAGTTTGATATGTAGCTTACGTAATACAGACAAGGAAGAACAGCTTTGATTTCAGAAAGCACAGATGTCCTCATGAACAAAGTGAATCTGACAGCCAACAGAACAGTATAGAGTTTCTCTCCCACAACATACAAAAAGCCACTGTAACAAATTGGGTTCAACTGTCCCTGGCAGCCGTTGCGGGTACAAGTCTTGGCCCGGCCTGCGATTGTGAACTTTTGTTTCACACTACAGGCCCCAAGACAAAAAAAACGTCTGACGTCACGTTTAGTTACTCATGAGAGTTTGAGTTTCCACTGGTCTGAATGTGTCATACGGACTAATACTTCACATAACCACAGAAAGTTAATGATACTAAAACACTCATATGTGGTTTACAGGCCATAATGATTCTTATATTGAGCTAATAGTACACCAGTACACACACAAACACACACACACACAAACACACACACATGCACATACACACACAGACACACGCAAACACACACACATGCGCACACACACACACAATTCCTCAAATTAACAAGTATTCTGGAGCTTAATTTAATAGTACTGTAAATAATGACAATATTACTGTAAATAATGTTCTTTAGATGTGAGCAAAGTGGTTTTAATTTCTTTAAGAGATGATTTGAAGTCATGTACAAATGTAGTGTGGATTAGAGCACTCAGAAGACATTAAACATTAAAACTGAAGGATTCACGACCGGAGTAAAACCGGGATTATCTGGTAATGAGCTCAGTCAGTGTCTGTTACCGCCATAAGCCAAGATTCCTCGCTGAGAGGCCATCTGCATCTTCACTGCTGAGCTTGGCTCTGCATTCATCCACTCACACAAGCCCAGGCACAGAAACAAGAGCGGGAGACCTCTGCAAACAGCAAATTGTAAAATTGGCATCTACTGCAACAAAGCCAAGACCATAAGGGTGAAAAACGGCCAAGCTGAGTCAGCAGACATCACAGGAAAATGGGTTTCACCTGCAGGGATTTTCACAGTCTCTGTACATCACGGCTTCTTCTCAGCATCAATGTTTCTCAGCTCTGCAAAATCCATCTGACCTTGAATTCACTGAAACCTGTGGAAATAAGCTCACAACAAAAAGAGAAGATTTTTAACAGCCATTTTAGAGCTTTCAAGGGTTTACTGGGTTCATCTTTAAGGCTAAAAGATGTTTAAAGAAGCGGTATCTATGGTAACCCAGTCTACACTCACTGATAATAGTCAGTATAAATACTGTTGATTTTAAATTGCCCAAGAAGTTGTATAAACTGTGTTAACTGTGATAAACTATCAAATTCTTTCTTTGGGTTTTAAATGCAGTTCCATGTTGAATTTTAAAGATGCAATCTGTAACTTATGCCTCTCTGCTGCCATCTCTGTTTAAAACACAAAATTGCAGGTTAATTTACATGCTTCCTGTATGTCAAATGAAGCCAAACGGTGGTATTTTGCTCCACACAGATCACACACACACACACACGTTTACATATATATCTATTTGTGTATATTCCATAAACCTCTACTGGTTTTGTGTGTGTGTGTGTGTGTGTACAGTAGAAACAGCTGTAACTAAAACACAATGGCAAAACTTACAGAATTTCCAACTCTTACAAAGAAAGCACTCAGAAGATGTAAATAGAATTACATGCTAATTTAAAAAAACAAACACGATACCACATTTCCACGGATTCATGGTATTTTTTATAGTCATAGTTTTATAATTAGTCATAAGTTTGTCATTGGTAACCATTCGATGCTCCCAGATTTAACCTGCGGATTCTTAACTAACTCGTTTAACCAACTTTTAACCGTAAGGTGGAGAATCTGAATGTTGAACATTTTTAGGACACGTGACCTGCTGGGTCGTTCAATAACCTGTAAGACCCCCGCAGGTGAAACGGGGGGCAGGTGTAAATAAATCCACACATCTAGAGTCACTGAATAACGAGTGATTCTGACACGTTCTGAAGACAATAACCAGGTCCAGCTATTGTACGTTATTGTATGTGCAGTCGTGTTCTGCGGCGGTTACGTAAGAAGAAATATAACCTGACCTGATGCCACACATTAACCGTGACATAATTACATTTCTGTACTTTTGAGCACCCGTCCTAATTTCATCAGCGCTCATCAAGTCATTTAGCAGCTCCCGGTAATGGCAACATTTTCGTCTCTAAAGCCACAGGCTTGGACACAGTTTAATTACCGTCTAAAACTCTCACACACGCCTGCGACCTCCATTCTCACATTGTGTGTCTCATTAGGGGAAAGGGTTGCGTAAACACACAGAGCTGATGTTAGAGCTTGTGTTTAAGTTTAGAAAATTAGCAGAGAGCTTCTATAAATACTTTTTTTAGTTAGGAGAGATTTAATCAGGATCTTTCTTTTATACTTTTTCCTGTAATTCTTTTGGGAAAGGGCATTATCACAGTTCGCACGACCTGTCATTCATGTCAAACTTTGTGACAAAGTGAAATATGATGAAAAAATGACCTAAAAACAGTTCTGAGCAACACTGCGTGTCCCAAAAAGCCCCTTTGCTTCACAACACAAGTGTCTGACTCTTCAGATGTACATTTTTAAAAGCACTTAAATATATGACCTAGAGAATTTTTCATATTTCATACATACACGCATTTTCTACAGACACAAAGATGTGAGATTCAGTCACAACACAGCTGAGCGTTTTACCCCATTTGGCATCACACCAGGACAAGACAATAAAGTCATAATTTATGCATGCAAATGAGGGCATCTGTCCTCATTTGCATGCCATGACATCAGAAATGGCAAACATGGCCCCTCCCACCAGTCTGTTGGTTCTGGTGAAGAAACCTCAAGAGTCTTTTTCTGACCAATTAGATTCATTAATCATTTAATAATCATGTTGATAATCATTAATCATTAAATAAACTGGATTAATAACGTTCATTAAACATTAAGGCCATGAGTTACATTTTACTGTAAAATAAATATACAAACAAAGCATTATGTACAATTTTATTGTTTTGTTTTTATGACCTATAAGTACCAAAACTCATTATTATATATTATATGAAATACCTTATTATTTATTTTAATATTGTATTATTTGTAAATTATTTTTACACCATGTAAATATTTGTTGTTTACTTCCAGAAATACAATTTTACTACAACTTACAAAGAGTGACTAAATTTTTAAAGTGATTGTATTAGCGTAAATAATTTACAATCATTTTGCACTGTAACACTGTAACAATTATAAACTGTTTACAATAATGCAAATAACAATGAATAAAAATGTAAGTAAAATATATGTAAGCAGATCCTGAGAATTTTGAGACTACTGAAAACAAACCATAATGTTTCAATCCCATCGTATCCTGTTGCTTGTGTTTGACGTGGAGCGCAAGACTGCAGGCACAAATTACTGCAAATGGGAACAATAAGATAAAAATAAGACAGAAACATAAAGAAACAACATAAAGGTCTGTTCTGGGTGAGACGTTTGTTATCTGTGCAGTGACTAACATGTTCTGAGAGTTTGTGTTGACACCGGGGCTGTATGGAAAGGACCGGACAGGCGTTGCGTTCAGGAACAGTGTGTGTCTGTGTGAGTTGTGTTGAACCCAAACGCTTGTTTTTCCCACTTAATGTCTTCTAGTCGTCTCCTGAGCACTTTAAACTCTCCCTGCAGGTTGTTGTCTTATATCTGACTGCACATCAGTGACTAATTCAATCTTCTCAGGTTTGCCTCCTACAAGCGAATTGCTGTTCAAATTGAATTTCCTGCCCAGACTTTTTCTCTTACTGACAAGCGTGTTAAATGGTTATTGTCACACTGTCCAGTAAAGCTTCTGTGGTCACCTCACAGTGTCAGTGCTAATTGAGAAGCTAACACTAAGTAAACAACAATTGTGAAATAAGCAAAGTAAAAATGACATATTGGTCTATATATATTGATGTATATGAGTGTATATATACATATATTTGTGCTCATATACATCATTTAAAAATAACGTTTTTGTTATTTAACAGAAACATTGGGGAAACGTTCTTACAACCCATGATTGTAAGACCAAAAAGATTATGGGACCATAGCAAGCACACATACAACCACATTAACACTGCAAAGACTTTAGTAGTTAAGTTAAGGTTTTCTCAACCACTGGTTAACTGGTTAAAACATTAACATGCTGTAGGACACACTCAGCAGGTTAGCCAGGGTAGTAAAAGACAACAGAGATATTTAGCACACACATTTATCTTTGGTTTCTCTACTAGCGTGTTTTTCTGTTGATCCAACGCAACACAGCTTTCTGTCACATCTCCACAGTCGCTCAGAGACAGTTTAAACTCATCTGTTCTGATACGCTCTCAGATTATCCGTTGTTATCGCTGACAGACCGATGACAGTTCAGCTGTTGAACACGGTACCACAATAACCTTTATCATGGCAATATAGTCTCTTTATCAAAAAGCCACGTCATCTCAAATGAGGGTCTACAAAATGTTTCTTGACGTGTCGTCTTTTGAACTCACTCACTCACTCACTCACTTACTTTGTGTGATCATTTACAGCCATACACAGATAATGTCATGCTTGTGCTATTTATGTGTCTCTCAGCACAAGTTTAGCTCATCTCAGCTTATCAAAGTTCACATTTCTGCCTTTATTAAACCAGTGGCTTTCTGAAAAAGTGTTTGATTTCCTTTTAAAGCTTATTATAAACTCCGTCGTCAAGATGTCACATATAACAATTTCAGCTTCCTGCATGCATCTGCTGAAAGTTCATTTTGTGATCATTTGTAAATACACTAGCATGTAGAAATCTTAGCGCCTAATAAATCAACAGAACTTCATTTAATTTGTTAGCATGTTTGATCGCTTTAACTCAACAGCGGTTCCACCCTAGTCATCCTGTTTGTTATCTTGTACATTATTATCAGTGGTCATAAAAATCAGAAACATTTTATTGCATCAGTACAGTGTTGAGGGATTTACATAACCCTAGATCCTGGGTGGAGTCAATTGTAAACGCTGTGGTATTTTGGCACCGATTTTCACCTAGTCAATGCTAGTCAAATTAAACAGATTCCAACACGCACAGTTTGCACGACATGAAACCACAAACAAAACCATTTAAAATTCCAGTCGCAATAATCTGAACCTCGGTTGTGCTGAGGTCAAGACATTTAAAAAAAACTTACTGAGAAGTTCTGGACTCTTATATATCTGCTGCAGGAGGACATTTTTGGAGGATGAACTAAATCCAGCTTTGACACCAGAATGATCATCAGAAGAAAACTGGAACTTTCTGTATGTGAGCAGGAACTGCTGAGAAACCAGAGCAGGATCTGGAATAAACTGTAGCCAGTGTGCATACACTGAAAGTGAAGTGAATGGTTTATCCACACACACACTCACTCACTCACACACACACACACACACACACACACACACACACACACACACACACACACACCTGGAGTAGTGGGCATTCTGCAACATTTACTAGTCATGTTAAAAAAAACTGCTTTTCTACCTTTTCACCCAGAAAATCTGGGTCATCTGGTTCTTTGATGCATAAAAGAAAATATTTACATACTGCGGGACAATAATAATAAGGTCAACATGACGATTAGCATTTCCTATAATTAAGGTTATGGAGGTAAGATTTACATTTGCTAAAGACATCTGAGGGATCAGAATATCAAAGAGACTTGAGGGACGTCTCTTTATACTCAGAACCTCTTAGCAACTAACTAGCAATATCCTAGCAACCACACGGAATACCTAGCAACTGCATCGCAACTTGCCAAAAACCACAAAATGAAAAAATGGAAGTTAAAAAGGGGGTTAATTATTTTGCAGGCTGATCAATAGCATTTGAGCTCATTGCTCTGTAATTTTCTCCTGGTAACAGTTTGACATTAGAGTCCAAAATCCTGCTGAGTGATTCAGAGCTAATGAAAAATGAACCTTTGAAGATCATCGTCTTTGCCTCTTACCGCAGCTTCAAACAGCCTCTTAGTCGAGGGCCAGAGTCTAAAGTTAGACGTATGAATTAGCTCATAGATTCCTGGGGTGTGTCTGATCTCTGAGGAAAGAGAGGGTCACACTTACTTATCAGTTTAGATGTTATATGAGTAATTCCTAAACCCACAGACAAAAACTTCTCATATCTTCATTACATTCTGAGCAACTCATATCAAAACAGCTTGAAAATTTAACTAGCATTTGGCCAATGCAGAGAAAAATCATTCATTATGAAACGTTACTTTCATAACAGATCCAATTAGACGTGTCTCCGCTTCACTAGATTCACGACATCAGCCCTGAACACTTGAGAGTTTAACTCACATACAGACAGGTTAAAATACATTGAATGCACGAGTAAAGATTGCTGACTTTCATGTATTAACTTTTCTTAAACTAGCCGTTTATCTAGTCGAATCTCCACCTGTAATCTAGATTAAGTGTGAATGCTCTCCAGGACATGAGAAACATTGGGTTATAATCTGAACATTTACCTGCAAACGCTCAAGTTCTACAGCAAACCAAATGTGGGTCTTATGATAAATGATGTCAGACAGGTAATCCACACAAATGTGCCGAGACGGAGACTGGAATCAATCTGCCTAGCAACAATGCAGACAAACAAAAGCTCTGGCCAATCGGAAGTCATCACTGGTATAATGACAACACAAGCAGTGTGTGTTGCGCTAGCCTTGCATCACACGCTGCAGAAGACATCTCACTCTGACACTGTTCAACTGACTCCCAATATAAATGACCAATGGCCTTGACATGAATCCCCCCTGACAGCACACAGGTGTGTGGAGACCACCGGTGTCAGAAACAAACTGCAGAGGAACATTCAGACTCTCAGGATAAGAACAGAATGAATACAGTCTTAATCTGATTCCATCTCATTTCAGACAAACAGTGTCTCCCTCACCCAAACAGATAAATTATAACCCTTATAAACTGGCTGAATTACCTGTGTGATCGATTATTATGAAGAGAAGAAAATGCATTTTTAAATATTTAACAGACATTTTTTTTGCATGAAATATTTTGCATTGTTTAGGCAGAAATAGTGAGACACGATAATTAAAGGGCCAGTTTACCCAAAATAAATATCCTGTTTTAAAACCACATGATGGGATATTAAAGATTTTTTATTTATCATGAAACTATTTAGCACATTAGGTCATAGTCTTGTAGCTGTAGCACGGTAGCTGTGATGTGACACATTGCATTAATAAAAAACATCCTTTTCTTAGTTTACGAATTACCACAGACGTGTTTGTACACATTAAAAGTAACAGGGCGGCTTGTTCGTGTTTTTCCATTACAAAAGAGTGATTGTATTCTAAAAGGAGAACTGGAGTATTAAAAGAACCGTTAAATAAAGACGAACTCTGCTCACGGTCGTTGGGAGAGACTGGTGGTTATTTTTAGAGCTGAGAGGAAGACCTCACTAACTCTAACAGGAAGAGAGTTCTCTCAGCAACTTTAGGTCAATGCCACCATCAGCAAGTAATGCAATGTTTGAAAAAACAGCAACCGCCTGCGGTGAAAACAGTAGCAACAAACACGCTAACAAACAGGCGGAACGGAAGCCTAATGGATTTGGGAAAAGAGGCCATTTAAACGCACGATGCTTTAAGGCAGGCAGCAAAAACCTTTCAAATGCTTCACAAAACCTGCACTTGGTGGTTTTGTACGGAAGGAGTTTCGGAAAACCTTTTCGTACGTGTCGGATCCACTCCAAGGAATTAATATTAAATCACACAGAGCATAAAGTCGGTGTAAAAGAACAGATACGGTGTGTTTTCTCGTTCCTTCTCATATCTGACTGTTGTTTATTTTTTCCTGTCTGGCAGACAGCTTCAATGTTTTCCACGATAGCGTGAGTGTGAAAACACAGCGCTCTCTGATTCCTGCATGTCTGGGCAAAGCTGTGGTGTGTGAACGACATGCTGCGATACAAACAATCATGAAATCTTTGGTTTTGTAATGCCTGCTGATCTGACATTGTTGTGCAACGTTGTAAACCCTCACACATGTGAAACTAATGTGCACTGTAACACAGTTTTAGGCTGCAAGAACATTCTGTAACATTTCCATTAGGTAACAAAAACATTAAAAATGTTTTAGACATGATATTATTTTTACATATTTACATTTAACATTTTAGACATATTAGACAATTTAAGAGATTATACTAACATTATTGCTTGAACAGTATTGAAACATTTTATGATTCAATAATGTTTTCAAAATGGTCCACTAACAATGTGATATATATATTTATAATATATTTAACATTAAAATGTTTACATTAGCCAATGTTCTGAGAATGTTCCCTGTTGCTGACGGAAAAAACAACAATTTTATTATGTTATGAAAACAACAAGAACATGCAACATGGTGAATGCAGCTGTGCAAATGTTGCCTGGCTGTTTATTTATTATTCAGAAACTGTCAGAAAACTTAAACTACAGTTAGTTAGTTCTGTTCTTCCACAAAGATCTGCTGCTTTAAAAACGAGAACAAACAGACAGCAAACAGGCAACATTGCATCATTTTTCCATCGCTTTTAACACACAGGATAAATAAAGACAGTAAGGAAACACGTTTCTGTCCCTTTTGGGTTTAAGCCTGGCTAAGCCGGTTCTGACTGGGTTTTGTGTGTATCTGTCTGGGGTGCTGGACCATTAGCAAACAGAGCAGACTGATCTTCTGATGTCACCACTGAGATCTTCTCACACAAACATGTGAAAAGCTTCAGGAATATTGTGTAACGGGCAACTGAAGCAGTTTAATAACAAACACACACTCACATCTCAGCCTGGTGATGAAACATGCATAATGCTGACAAATATGAACAAAACAATGTGCCTTCCAGTGATTATTCTTGTTTAATAAACCTAAATCATACAAAATAAATAAAGATAAATTGACCCTGTTCTGTCAATTCCTCAAAAAAAAGTCTACAGGTCTAACCAGACCAGCTCCCTGTCTAACTCTAAAACTCAGATTAAAACTTGACATCTGTCTTATGTCTAAACTATGTGCTACAGACACACTCTGCTCCATGTCTCTCACAGCCCTGCTTGCTCCTCAGGAACTCTACGGACTGAGGCGTCTGTTTGTTGCTTCTCAAGCGTCTGTATGTCTGATAAACCCTCACACGCTCTACTTGAACCCGTGCCATTAAAAACAAAGAGCAGGTTGCCAAGGACAGGAGATCTGTGAAGCTGAGGACAGGGAGAGTGAGAGACCAAACTGATCTGATAAAAATAGCAGACGCTGCCTGTGAAAGCGTGATCTTTTCTGGACGGCCCGTGACTGTTTTTAGATGAAGACAATGGAGTTGCTCGGGTCCGAATGGAAAACCTTGGCTGGAATCCAGCAGCGATTGTTTATTATAAGAACAAGATGAGGCATTAACTCTTGTTTATCTTACCATTGTTATCTCAAGTGATGAAATATTGTTCTTAAAAGGCACCACAAGCGGTTGTAAAGTTGAGGTTACAATCCGATAATAGTTCACTCAAAAGTGGACATTCTGTCATCATTTGCTCACCAGATTGTCTTTCCAACCACGATTTCTTTCTGCAGATCAAAACCTCAAAACTATGAAACTTTTTACGCAATGAAAGAGGATAGATGGATTAACACCGGCAACCTCCAGAAACGACACTCAGTGGTAGTTTTCCATCTAGCACAGCTCTCAGGTCTCTTTAGCAGCACATCCTGAGTTTAATACCTTTGATTGCGAGACTTTTCTTGTGCTTTTGTGTCATTACGGGAGCTTACAGTTATTTTGTCCTGGATAAATCACTGCCTGTTTTCACTGTATAGAAAAGAGTAGGTCAACTTTTGTGTTTTATGGAACAAGAAGGATGTTTCATAGACCTGCAAAAGCTCTCTCTCACACACACACACACACACACACACACACACACACACACACACACTAGTTGAAAAACAAAGTACCAGTACAGTGTGTCTCATTATACACTGTCTCATTTTGTCTAAAACAATTAACAAATTATTAGATGTCACCACTTTCCAATAACAATATGACATGCTTGTGTTTATGAGTAAGAACTGAAGTCTCAGGCGGCGGGAGACAGATCTCCATACAGCCATCTGGACAGTGACAGACTGAGATGAAGTTTAAAGAACCAGGGGGTCAAAGGCCAAGGAAGCTCAAGGCCTGAGGCTCTAATTCTCCAGGATTGATCAGGGTTCATTTAAAACACAACATATGCCAGAAAACAACACACACTCCACCACGGTGGACTGACAGGGTTTTACACGACAGCTACTGTCATAAAGTTCATTTGTTGCCATTAAAGGGACACACAGTGAAACTGACGTCACCTTGTTAAGCTAAAAATGTTAACATGATTTGCGCTCATAAGTGGGCTGGATTCAGCCCGGCTAACAGGGAACGTTGGCTAATGTTCTATAAAAAAGTAGAGTGACATTCTTACAGTAACGCTAGTCAAACCTTTTTAACACACACGTATGTAACACACACATGCATAAAACGTTATTCTGTTAGTTAAAAGTTACAAAAATGCTACAAATATAAAAAAATGTGAAATACATTTGAATGTCCAAGCATTAATGTTAATACAATGTCAAAAAACTGGGTGTTCTGAACGCTCCTAGCAAATTTAATAAAAAAATAACTTATTTAATATTATTGTGGCTTAATGGAACGTTATGGAATCGTTCTTACAGGCTAAAATTGTTAGCTGAGAGATCAAGCTATCAAACTATTTGTCAAAACCATTTAGCACTAAATACAAGAACTCATTGTCTATGTTTGTAAAAGAATTAAGTGTAATCCAATTCACTCAATCTGTCAGTCCAGCACTCACTAGTTCAGTCTATAATGCCCTTTTTATGTTTACGTTTTGTTTAACATGTTATAATTGAGCGCCATTTCACACAAACCCACACCACAATGGTAAACATGTTTGAGGAATGCCATCACCTCATTTTCTGAGCGCTGATGAGAATTTCTGCAATGCCTTTGAGACGGTAACTTCATTAAAAAACGACCTCCGACCTCTCTCTGTTCTCCTGAATAATAGCAACTAAAAGATTTTCCTCGTACCGCAGGCCGATGTCGAGGACCTCAGCGAGACCTTGCGGTGAAATCTTATTTAACTTTTCATCTCTGTTGTGGAGTACGGGCGAACAGACGAGGTGCTTTGTTTACGAACAATTGGGGGGGTTAAGGGGGGCTGCTAAAAACGCCATAATGCGATTATGATGCATGGCTGACCCATATTCATAACTGGAGCTGTGTCATCTTATGCTGCGGTCTTTACTCAATCTATTGTACTGGTAAGACCACATGTGTGCCTGTGAGATGTGTGGTCTGACCTGCAGCTACAAGCAATGAATAAAACACAGCGCCGCTTCTACTTTTCTTTAGCCACGGGACTGTCCAGTTATGAGTGTTCATCTTTTTTAAGAGAATCTGAAGGGGTTTCATCACTATGTTTCATCACAGAAATTGTTGCACAAGAGGTTTGCAACACAGCACTTAAGAACACAAAAGGTTTACCCTGTCGTGTGCAACAAACAATTACTATTATTGTTGAGCTTTGCCATAGATCTCAGCCTATCACAGTAGAGTGTTTCTTATTACCACAGAACTTATGGAGGCATGATCCGGCCTATCGCTGCAGGGCTCAGCCAATCACAGCACAGCTCAGTCTATCGTAAAGCAGCTCAGCCAATCGCAACGCAGCTCTGGACATCCCTACAGGGCTCTGCTTTCAACCAAACAATTTGTTGTTAATCTACAGAAACCCGTATTTCATACAGGCCTGAAATAAACGCGGTTTATTCATTGTATTGTGCTATTTTATTCATTAGAGCCAAGATCATTTGTTTTACTTCTCACTAAACTGATGTTATTAAATTCTCCCGGGTGTCATTATCTCCAATGCTCTCAGCAGAAGGGGGTAAATTAAACAACACTGGTTGTGTTTGACTTTATTATTTACCCCAGTCTTGTGAGATCCAGTAGCCGGTTCTGATCGGCTGAACCCGGGTTGCGGTGGTTCTGTTGTTCTCCTGGGATGACAGAACACAGCAAACAGAGCAAATAATCTTCTGGAGAAAATAATTGCTCTGCTTGCACTGAGAAAAACTTTTTTTTAAATTGCTCTGGGAAATCTCTCATTTCTGACCGCTTTCATTTTCTATCCATTAGAGAGACTCAGACATAAAGCGGATCTGCAGACGGATGCAATTCCTGGCCTTGTGGAATACAGACAGCAGAAGATACGACAGCAATAAAAAATAATCAGGAAACTGGGATGTTTCAACATAAAGATGAAACTACGATAACACAAGCCATTGCAAACCTTACACAATAAAAACTGTGACACCTAGCTGTGAGATTTGGAACTGAACGTTTCCATCAGATAATTTTGGTCCACATCTAAAGTGAATACATTGCAGTAATATGCGTTTAGAAACTCAGAATGGACAACATCATCTGTGTATTTTATACATTATGTGGTAAAACCTGCAATAAACATGCTATCTTTATATCCTGCTGAGTTTGTTGTCATGTCATTGTAATTTCCTCATAAACTAAATCTAAACTTATAAACTTCGTCTACAGCAGCTGTCACAGCAGTCAACAGATCACAGACTGGGTGAATAAAATCTGAATACTCATCTTTCTCAGACTGAAAATGGCTCTCAGGTCTCCGCATTATCAACTGACCCACTTCCAAACATTTGCAGAGCTGCTGAGATAAACAGACTATGAAGCGTTCAGTTTAAAAGGCTAAACAAAAACAAACTCGTGTGACACACAGCAAACACCAAACAATGATCTAAAAAGGTCTCTGAGGAGTTTGATTCTCAAGCGGTTGGACAGTTCTGTGGCGGTGAAGAAATTGCTCACTTTCAAAACAAAGAGGTTCAATTCTCATCCAGCATGACTCAACAGTGTCTATCCATGATTGTAAAGAACGAGAGCGATTCCTGCTGTTGCTTTCATGGCTTCCTGGATCATTTTTTGTTTTAGCCTCTTGAAATACGTCAATGAAACTGAGGCAGGCTGCATTCAGAGGAGCGTCTTATCTTCTCAGAGGTTTTCATTTATCTACCATTCATTCTAAAGACACAATCTATTCTGTATGCGAATGAAAGGATTTGTATTTAAATGTCTTTTATTTAGCACTCTTTAAGTGTCAATACTGACTGTTAGAGCCTCTTTACACCTGGTGTTAAGATCTGCCTCAACGCTGAATACAGGTCCAAACGGGCCGTGTGTACTACTTAGGGATCAGTAATGACAACTATTAAGGAACAGTTAAAAATTAAAACAAGTAAACCAGCAAATTTGACATCAACAACGTTAAACATGCACCAAATTTAAGTTTATATAAACATTAAAACAATTGTGGACTATTTTGTCACATAAAAGTCCAACATTTTTACTCCCCATTTACTTTAATTTACAACAGTGTCTAGACAATAAACCTATATAGAGAAATATTTCCTGTGTCCTTCCACTATTTTTGCACATATTACGCGTTTGGTGACTATAAATGCCTCACTTCAGATTTTACAACAGAACTTCACACTAATGCGTTTTCTGCACAGAGAGATGGACCGGACAGCTCTGAGGAACATTTATAAGGTCACAGGAACAGAGTCTCTATCACACTATTAATAGGAGTCTATCAGATGAGACTCGGTGCCACAGTGAGCGACGGTAAATCGTTTTAGTGACATTTCACAGCGGAGGGACCATTATATCACAAAGACGATTGTCCTTTATCACACAGAAACAGTGCTTACGAAAGTTACACTTTTCCTAAAAATATAAATAAAATGAAAACCATAAACACATCATGTTTTGCATGTTTCTGCATTATAATAATCCAAATTTGGCAAAACAATGTGCATAATTATTATGAAAATAATGCAATAACGCTAACAACCTGTTTCTAAAAGAGAGAGTGAGAGTGTATGACAGGCTAAATTAAAGTCCATTTCTTGGAAAGTTCTTGCAGATCATCATCTTCTCTTTGCCAGTCTTTCAGAAGTGAAGACCACCAGCCTCTGCCCCCCTGGGATTTAAATATTTCAGATTTCCTGTCTGGCGTTTGTCACAGAACCACAATGTAGAGATTACAGGACTACAACACATCTTAACGTTCTTATGTAACGTGTATATAACCTCATTACAACCCAGTGCGCTGCAGCCGTTCCTCAGAGAACTGAACCTCTGCTTTACTCTAATCACGAAATGTTACGTTAAACAATCTTCAACCCAACAAGGAATCTCTTGTTTTGCTAACAACGTCTTCAGTATGACTGATAATCTGAGGATGTTTACAAACACAGATATGAATTTTAGTTTCAGGGGTGACGATAACGGCTGAAGCGACTGACAGTTCTGGAAATTTCCGAGGCCGTGATAAATTTCCCCTCGTTCTGAGAGGAGCATCAGGGAGTCAGAGATTTATTAAATGGGAAAGGCCTCTAGGATACGGCTGTCAGTGTGGGAGGCAGGTAGGAATATATCACTGCCGTGTGGAACAATCACCATGACCACCACGTTTCCCAAACAGCCACTATGTCGCATGCTCTCCGCTGAGCATGCGGTACTACACCGCAGCTCTAATGCAGCACACGCAGAGCGTCGCATGACAGGGGCAGAGGAACACAGCTTTAGTAATGCACAGCCACAACACAGCCAAAATAATCTACAACAGCACAACGAACACAATGAAGAACAGACGTCAAAAACCATCAACACAACACAATGGCACAGCATAACACAATATGTGGCATTACTTTAATTTATTTAGCAAAGCTTTCATCCAAAAAGATTTAAGGAACGTCACAACTCAGGCCTGAATGCGATTTTGTTAAAACAATGACTAAAGTTATTTAGTTAAACTATTCATTTTGATGTCGGCGGAACAAAGAGAATTAAAGTCTTTTCTTACTTTGAAAAATGTTGTGAATTATGAACTGGAAAGACCAACAACCTGTAAAACAATAAATACGGTCATAATAGATGTTAAATATCAATAAACAGATGAATACATATATATAGATAAAAAATAGATGTTGAATGTGGAGTCAATTCTGTTAATGTAACATGAGCAGAATATAAATTCAGCGATGCTCAACTTCTAATATGAATAAAATATCAAAACATCTTTAACTGTTTCATTCGGTTTAAAACCGACATTGTTAAAACTGAAAGTTAAAGTTTGTTATTTCAGTATTTTCTGTCCAAAACGAGTAACTGAGTAAAGAGCAAAATCTGTCTGTCAGTCAGTAAGTCAGTCATTCTGTCTGTCTGTCTGTATGTCAGTCCAGCACAGAGGAATAACCCAAACTGAAAATCTTTCTTCATCTTACTTCCTTCATGACAAAAACACAGACTCTATACTGCAGGTTGACGTTTCACAGCTTCTAGTCGTGACGTCAGACTCTTTTCACTGTATAAATGTTTCCCTTGATCCAGTTTTCATTGCATTTGTATTGTAAGAATTCTAACAAAAGAGTCTTTCAGCCGTTAGACGTGAACCACCTCAGATCTTCTTCAGGTCTGTGTGGGATTGCTCCTGACCACTTCATCCTGTAACCTCGGTTCTTCCGGTGCCCAGCGTCGGAATCATTCTAGGAATATTCTGGAAAAGTGGAATGACACAGCACTTGTGAAGTTTGCTTTGGAAATGTTACCATTGGGTTTAATGAGGACATGAGAGGATTCTGCCGGAACCGTGCAGATTTATTACAAGGGCAAATCAGCTGGACGGATCTGATCTGTGTGAGCAGCAATTTCCCGCTTCTCTGATCAGAAGATGTTGTGCGGTAGATCCGTCAAATCAAAGCCAGAGACCTGAAATATTAATACAACACAAAGTGGAAAGAGTTTAAAACTTTCCGAAAATTATTCAGTTATCATCAAACCTTCCTGTTGAACTCACTCCTACAGAACGTGTCTGTTTTGTTTACAGGTGGTTGTTTGACATGAAAACATTGAGTTGATTTTAATGATTTCTACATTGAGCTAATTTTCTGATTTTATAGATAAATCACGTCTATGGAAACATCCTTGCTGTCAAACAATCATAGTGTGACTGTTGTGCAACCACACAGCTATGCAATTCACATGTGATCAATGTAAGATAAACTACTTATCTAACAGTAACCCAAATCATGTGAGATGAAGCTTTAATTTACAGATCAGATGAAGGTGTTTTTTCTGCATGCATCAATTCCACAGCGTTCATCTCAATCAGACATCGTTCATTTACACTCAGACCTGTGTGACACGTCTCATTACATCGGTCTGTACAGCAACACCCTTCATTTCTTTGTCAGGATATTAAATGTTCATCTACAGCTGCATCCTGGAGTAAAGTCTCTCTCTCTCTCTCTCTCTCTCTCTCTCTCTCTCTCTCATATATTTCATTCAATCACCAATTTACTGCAAAATGTAGTCCTGGGGCACAAACCACATAACTCTCACATAAACGAACGCTAAGTTTGGCAGGCAGTGTGTGAGGAAACGTGAGGAAGATAAAGAGGTTTTATAAACGTTCTGCTGCTTTTGAAGAAAATCTTGATGAGAACTCGAGAGGAAAGGACAGGCTGTGTAGACGCCAGTCATAAGCGACGGGCGGGAAACTCGATTTCCATGAAGGGAGCAGAGAAGAGCAGACAGCTTCATTAGTGCTGCTACCATCTAACAGTAACGGATGAGTCCAGCACCATGCTTGGCTGTTGCAGAGTAGACGTTTCTCTCATCAGCTAAAGCGAGACTCATACTGGTTTGGGCAAGTTATTAATCCATCAACTTTTGGCGTTTGCCCTTTGAGCTGGGAAGCCATAAATAACTCTGTTCCAATGTTATTTTTATAAACTCATCTTTCAGAACAGAGCGCTGTGTACTGGTGCCCCGTTCAGTTCATCTTGCATGTGTTAAAACACTCGAATGATGATACTGACACACACTGTCAGTACAGCAGTAAACAGATGGAGGCAGTGATGGTGTATTTCTGACATTCATCTGCCCTCATCAATGGTACAGATGTTAGCATGTCACCTCTGTTCTCAGAAATGCATTTAAATTTATATTAACTCATTTGGGAAAGACAGTGAATTCAAGGTACACCTACATCTTGTGTTGCCTGGGATTGAACCCACAACCTTTGCGCTGCAAATGCAATGCTGGTATAAGTGTGTGCAGCTCAAAGGTTGTGGGTTCAAACCCAGGGAATACAAGTACTGAAAAAAAACATATGCCTTAAATTCACTGTAAGTCTTTTTGGATAAAACTGTCTGCCAAATGAATAAATGTAATGAAAATCATATTTCTTATTATTCTCTTTTTTAAATATATAACCACCATTTTTGTATATGAATTGAAATACGTCCCTTTAAATGTGTTTGAAATGTTTTGAAAGTTCAGAACAGAAGGAAGTATTGAATACTGAAAATTACAGCACAATAAACTATTTCATCTCCAACGATCAAAGGAAATATGACTTCTCGTGATACGTCTGTTTTAAAACACCGCAGGACACAGCAACACAGCATCTGTTTCTCCTGTTGTCTCATTCCTTTGACTCGCAGCAGATTCCTAACAGAAAGAATTTGGAGCGCTGCACTCCGGGAGTCGCTTGTCACTTATCTCAGGTAACGCTATATTTCCCAAAAGCCTCTTTTATTTAAATATCGGCTGAATAGATCGGATGAGGTACATTGTTCTGCTTCATGAGCTCATTTACTGCAAAGAACACCGCAGTCAATTAAAACACCAAACCTAGAAACTTGAAAGAAAAAACAACAACAGACTGCGTGTGTCGCAGCAATGCATGTAAGCCAGAGAAGATGCATAGAGTTTTATTTTAGACTGCAGCGCTGGAAATGCATTGCCTGAATAAGTGTGAATTCCCTGAATAAAAAAACCTTGCATACCTGGCAAAAAAATACATGAATTTTTTGTGAAACTAAGGTCTTCTCTAAACTCACCAGTGGCTAAAGTTTCCGCATGACATGCGGTCTGATTGCCAACACAACAGCTTTCCTATAGTGAACCACTACAGACAAAATGCCGTAGGCAGTCGATTTAAAGGACAGAATAAAGCACAAATTCTATTGATCTATTGTCCACGTGCATTTCCCAGTTTGCCACACGTGGCACGTGATGGTGTACATGTGATAACGGATTCACATGTGAGCTCTGGGGCTCAGAACACATGGAATAAAAAACATCACTTCATTTAAAAAGCCCAAGAAAACTGCACTGAAGTATTTAGGCTCTTTATCGAAGTCAAAAGCCTTCACATGCTACTCAACTGCCTAACATTACAATAAACCTCATTTACAGTTTATTCACTTCGTAGGAATGGGACAAAAATAATGACTTATCATGCACTGCACACATTTCTGTCCAATCAATTTCCAGAATGAGAACGTCCCTCCCCCAATATATCTGCAACACAATAGCGTCAAATTGTGGTTCATACCTGTGATGTGACTAAATCCTGCACTGGATTTGCACTGGCTCTGTTTGTCTCCATTCAGAAGACATTAGTTTACATCTTTTGTTGACCAAACGATTCTTTCTGTCCTTCTCGGATGAGGTGAAAAGGTGAAAGACTGAAAAAACACAGATGACTTCATGACACGTGACAGTAGAAGCTCATTTCCTGTCGGACGTCAGGTGGACGATGGGACACGTGTCTTCACGCCTCAGATTGCTGCTTATTCCATCACGGATTTGACAGCTCAAACAAGAGACAGACAGACACTTCCTTTCAGACAATGAAACACTTTCGTCAAAGCAGACGATGAACACAAAACTCTGAACTGGAAAGCCAAACCTGTTTCAATTCACAACAGATGACTGTTCACACTCCGAAAACTGAAAATGAAGCCAAGTTATTTATTTACAAATCTAGACGTGACAAGCAACTTTAAGTCAGTTTTGTCTCTTTATCTGCATCATTTTGCATTTACATTTATATCTGATGTCAATGTGACTCTCAATTTAAAAGCGATTTTCCCAGCAATGACATTTTACTGGGACACAACACAAATTGCACTTTAATTTCAAACATTATCCAGAGTGTTTCTCGGGCTCATTCACAGATAAAACATAAAACATCACGTTCACAACAGCACAGTTTCCACACAGAGATTGATTGTAAAAAGACAAGCGGCTTTAGGGAAACGTCAGAGCATGATGAGAATTCTTAGTGACTTTCAGGCTAACAATACAAGACAACACAAAAGAAACGAAAATTGTATTGATTTAGGTGCATGAATAGAGCCATTGACAAAAATAATGAATTAACCTCAAGGTCCAACACCGGCCACTTATATCTCTGAGCTGATCTGATGTTGGCACTACTTCAAAAACTTGCCTGTTTCTTAGAAAATGTTAAGTTTTCTGTTTAAAAATGAGGTGTATTTACATTTTTACAATGGACGGCTGCGAGGATCGATCCAAGGACGACACGTGTAGCTACGTGCTTTAAACTGCTGGTAATTTAATGGTAATTTAATGCCGCTTTAATGCGCTTAAATCTAATGTTTGCTCACAACAATCGCAGCGAAATCAAAGGAGAGACTATTTTTTGACCGCAGGATTACGTTACTGAACAAAGCATGTTTTTCACAACTAGGAAATGATTACGTAAATTGACAAAGACATTTATCGTTCCCTCAAAAATATGCGAGGAAAAACCGCATATTTCTTGCTTTTGAGACTTTTACATGAAAAGTTCAAATTTAAGGGGCACAAACAGTCCATGTCCTGTTTAGGAACTACACAAGCCAGAAGCCGCATTTTAAGAAATGTAAAATTTACAGGTATATACAGCAGCTACAGTGATTTCTGCATATAGTGAGAACTACACAGAACAACAAATCGACTGTATGTTCACCTGCCTGAACAAACACCTTCCAAATGTCACACTGGCCCTGGATGAACGGATGTGTTAGTGGGTAGCTGAAGGTCCTGCCTTCTCTGTACAGTACAGAACAGCTCTTCTAGGAAAATAACAGTGCTGAAGAGCACCGACCCAGTCCTTCAGATTACTGTAGAGCGCTGGCCCGTCCAATTACCATCTCATCTGAGATCTCATACTGCTCGTCATTTATTAGTGATTGTAATTTACTGCATATCAATGATGAACTGAAAACACGACTGCAAAAACAACATTTCTCATAAATATTCAAGTCATTTTTACAAAAATTGTGACAATGATGTTTTCCAATTTGCATTTCAATTGGAACAGTGAGGAGTTTTATGGATACGTGCCAAAATCGTGGCCCAGTTTTTCCATGGCCGGGACACAACTGAAGGCCGGGAATATTGATCCATCTTACACTGCCCAGCAACACACGCAAACCCACTGGAAACTCACAGACCCACTGAGAGTGCAGTGGTTGGTCTCATTTGTGCACTAACTAACCTGCAAACCTTTAGGACAACTGTGGAGAGATAGAAACTGTGGCCAGAGGAAAACAATTATTAGAGAGACAGAGAGAGAGGTGGACGAGAGTTAATGTCTCATTGCGTTTGATTGTAACTAAGCTGATACAGAACAACTGACCTCAAGACGTCTGAAGGATTGTGTTTCCAAAGCTCCAGGTCTCTGAGGTAAATTATTAATCTGCCCCAGTCACAGATACATAATTTACTTCTGTTCCTACTGTTAAGGGCTCTGAAAAAATACCTCATCAGGAAATATTTATCAGTAATGTGACACAAGCACATTAATCACTAAAGTCAGTCACTGATCAATAACTAGTTTTACATAAAATAAAACATTTTTCTCTTCCTTGAAATGTCATTTGGTCCAAACAGCTTCAAACGTTTAATGACTGACAAGACGTCGCCTCACGACCTGAACTTCATCAGACCTGAACAACAGAGCAGGAAACAGTCAGATTGTTTTGTATCTACAGTAAGACTTCATGTTTGTACAGGAAATATGAGAACTGATGTTTCACACTGACAGAAGGACACAACGTTGTGTTTTTGCACGTTTCGGTTTATTTGTTTGGATTATTTTTAGAGTGAAAAACCAGGCGTCAAGCACGTGGAAATTGATTTGTTTCAAAGTGCCTCAAACAACCAAAACACAATAAATGGCTCCATTTTGTGTATAAAGAGAAAGTCATCATCGTTTGACAGCGTTTGACGCTTGTATCTTTGTGCTTATTTCACACATCCGAAGATCTTCCTCGAACTCTTTTCTTCTCAGTGTTGAGGACACTTTTCTCATTATTGTTTATTGTGTTTGATTGTTTTTGACACAGATTTCACCGACTATATGATTTTCATATAACAACAACAAAATGTACATTCAAGTACATTCATTACACAGGACATTACAGCTCTACATTCGATCACTATGTGTGTTCTCTGGGGATTGAACCCACAACCTTTCTGCCGCTAACACAATGTTCTACCTGTTGAGCCACAGGAATATTTTCTTCATGCATAAACTAAACTGTACATATTTTCTTTGTTATTAAACTTAAAAACAAGAAAAATCCTACTTTATTTAAGTTATCTCCTGTAATCTTGTTTTCAGAACATCAGGATAGTATTCCTGGAAAACACAACACAAAAACAAATAATGATTAAAACGTGATTGTTTTTGGCAGTGCAGATTTCAGAAGTAGAAAAAACAGGAAAAAAGTTGTTTAACAGATGACAGAATGGAAGATGAGAGCGCTGAAACGGAGAAAGAAAACAGAATGTCAGCGGGGGGGTCCTGGAAGAACATAATGTGAGAATTTAAGTAGGTCATCGACTCAGAAATGTGTGTCAGTGGATGAGATGAAAGTGAGAGAGCAGTCCAGGAGACTGAACACTGGGGACGAGCGAGCGAGAGAAAGAGAGAGAGAAAGAAAGAGAGAGGAAATGTATTGATTTATTCCTCATTACTCAACCTCCTTCATTTCTGAGATATTTGTTTAAAGAATGCAGACTCACTGCGTAAATTCAACAATACAGAAAATTCAATTCTGCCCCAGAAAAATACTGAGCGGTGACTGAGCTTCTCATCTTTCCGTTCATCGTTTCAGGAACAAATCTAGTGCTAACCGGCTAAATCACGTTTGGCGCGGGAGCTGGAACATGCGTGGCCTCTGGTGGGTCACTGGCTAGTGCGTTTGACCCGGATTACTAGCTAGTTGTAGAAGCTCCAAACTGGTCATTAGCTGATCTGGGTAGGTTTGCATGACTGACCACCCGGCAAATCTGACTCAGCTGGCAAAAACCATTTCTTACCAGCATAAGGTGGTCTAGATAATTTTTGGACCATTTTGAAGGTCTGTTGTCAGTCCAACTAATGACAAACGTGGACCAGGTGGAAAACATGTACAATGTTCTACAACACATAGATGGTCAATAGGTCACCTTGCCTTTTACCTACGAAACCTCAGACAACCTTAAAATATTAAAGCATCCTAGACAACAAACATGTTTTTTGAACAGGTCCCAGACACACAAGCTCTTGTGTGTGACCTACATCTGAAATCTGCTTATACAGGAACAAATGTGTCAGTCAGGAAAACTCCTGGTTCAAAGTCCAGACACTTCATAAGTCATTCTTACGAGTGACCCTGTTTTTACTAGCGAAACAGATTGACTCTTATTTCCCAGCCTGTCCTGTTCCTAAAGTCGTGCCTCACAAGCGGACAGATCAAACCCTTGTTCATTTATCCTGAGGGCTGCATGGTGCATCTGAGTAGATTCAATGATGTTGCCACCATGAAGCAGTTTTCTCCTGACAGTTTTCTCCTTTTTCTTTTTCCAGCTCCTCTCCGGGAGCTGGAAAAAGATGACATTGCTTATTTAAGAGACTTAAAAACAATAGAAGTCGATTTCTGAAACCTGGGACTTGAATACTGTTAATGTTACAAGATTTCAATCATTCTGTCAGCAGATAAAGTATTTATAAATTGCACTTTCAAACAAAATTAACAAACCATATAATCTGTTGAGATATAAAATGCAATGATACAGCATTTATTTAAAGTTTCATTTATCAAACTTGAAATGACACAGTGCAATTTATGAATTAAACAGCCTTTTACTTCTGACAGAATGCTTGAAATGTGTTAAAAATGTTGCGTATGCAGCTTAATGCATCTTAAGAACAAAAATGACATTTGTGCAATGACCCAGATATTTCTGAAAAAAATGAAAGTTTTAGTCCAAACCTGGTAAACTCATTTACTGTTCAGAAAAATGTCTGAGTCACTGCCATTAATGCACACAGCAACTCGCACACAAAAGCTTGCATGTGTTTATCTGTCGCATTTGAGCTGCGAGTCTGTGTTTGGGCTGATTTTTCTTTTTCACTGCCCGAGTATTAAAGTTTCAAAAACTGAAACACAAAGCGATTGCCCACGACAACAACACACCCACTACTGCTGTAAATGGACCCAAACTCTTGAGTCACAATACAGACGACAGCACCTCCGGTTCTGTCCAATCAGAACACGGTCAGGGTCGACAATGCATCTATCCACAAAAAGCAGCCAATCTCATTGTATCTGCCCTTGAGGTGGGCCACCATTGGGGTCAGGAGGTCAGTTTGACTCAATACTCACGTGTAGCTTTAATAAAACTCTAATCAGGTCAAAACGTGACTGTACAGCGGTTTGGAAAGGTTTCAGACCATGCGGCGGTTTTGCTAAAAGCACCAGAATTGAAAATGAAATATGAATAATTACCATGAATTGTACCTGAATACCGGTAACCTAGTTACTGTTTATAACTAGATGGACAGCTACACAATCACCAGTAACCAAATATTACAATGCAAATGAACTGAATAAATCTACTGCAACTACGTTTTAAGCAACCAGGATCCATTATTTAACAGAATTATATGCTTTCAAATACAAAAGCTGTTTAAAAAAAGGCTTCTGTATAAAATCCTATAATGTTTAATAATGTGTAAGTTTATACAAGTAAAATATATCTGTTTATATAAGTATAATTAATAAGTTTAGCTTAAGTTTGGAAGCATATAATCCCGTTCCGTCAGATTCAGATACAACACAGAAGCTTCTAGTATAATCAACATTAGCACTGCAAAAGCTAGCAGGTTCAATTCCCTGAGAACACATTTCAATGCACAACTAAACTTAACGCAATAAAAGCGTCTGCCAAATTCATAACTGTAAATTCAAAAAATGCAAAGCGTTCAGTAATGTGTGACCCAAATGTGAGAATGTTAAACATCTACGAGGGCAACAATGGTGGACAATTGAATAAACCTTGATTATAATGGTGATAATCTGATAATTGAAAGGGGAGGCAGTCGTGTTGCTGTTAAAGTCTGACAGATATTTGGCTCACGGCCACCGCAGGTGGAGTTCAGAGACATAATGTTCAGAGACATAATGTGTTTTACACGCCCATTCATTCAAAACATTGTACAATGTGTTCCATCAATGTCAGTAGATTAGAGTTCTGACATTGGGCGTTCCTGAAAAATTACCACAACAGGTTTGACTAGTAGAGAACACATGTACTGATAAATTAAAAGCATTAAACAATTACACAAATGTAAAGGTTACAAGCTGATCTAATGCTTAAAATTACCATTACAGAAAAATCGTGCCTATGTGAAACTCTCTTAAATCTTAAATGAATCTTGTTGGAATTTTCCTATTAGTTTTAAAAACACACAAAATTGAGGCAAACACCTAAAATATCCCCCTGCATCACACAATCTGAGGTGCACAAATATAATGAAAGTGAGTTACGAGTGTCGGTAAAAGACGACGTATTATTTGCAGCGTTTGTGTGTGACAGCGGGAATCTGATTCGGCCGGCTGAGATCTGTTTTATCTGTCTGAAGAGGATCTGATCTCACAGTCATCATGTCAGCTGGAGTCAAATGAGGGCCGTAACACTGACCTACATTATGTGACACATTTGTGATGTTCATACGCATTCAACAGTTTCCTGTTACCGCTTGAGTCATCAAAGAATCTACAGGACTCCTGAAATAAACATCACTACTGTCCCACCGAGACTTTCACACAATACACAACACATTAAATGAACACCGGTCACTCACAGAGAGTCATTTCAAAGTGTATTATAGCTCAACTGATGGCATATACGTGGAAGAGAGTGTGGAGTGTATATAATGTTTGTAACTGGATCTATGGCCGTGAAAAAGGCCATAGATGCATAAAGGGATCTTTAAAAAAGGAACAAGACACAACAGAACAGCGGTGAAATTTTTGTAAGATAAATATGGTCTAGCCAGTTTCTGAGAAGCTAGCCATCCCAAGCTAGCATTGGAAGTGTATGGTTCAGAAGTTAAAAGTTGTTTGGGTTTGCCAATGGCTAACAGTGACTTGCTCTTGACTGCACGACAATCTCCAAACAATCTGTTCCTCACGTAAATCATTGTCTGTAAAAAATACAAACTTTACTTGGCGTCAGCGTCAAAAAATTATAAAAAAAATTGTTTAAATTGCCAGAGGGATCAATAGCAGGCATCAATATTTCATTAATATTTAATGTTATATGGCAAAGACTCTTCAGTGAAGTGTTCCAGTACTGATAACTGCTTTTGTTTTGATCGACTTTCTCACACGTTCCTTAAAAGCCACGCATGCATGTTTTACCTAACTGCTATCCTACCTGATTATGAAACGTGTGATAAAAAACAAGCTCTTTTCGGCCACCGGAAGACAGCGCTGTAATTCGTTGACCTTTAAAGGGCAACGAAACTAAGATACCTGCCTGAAATACTGTGCACAGGAAATATCAAGGACACGCAAATCCTCTGAAAATGCTAAATGGTGAAGGCTGGGGAACGACTGATCATCTCAGAGGGAACAGAGGACACATGATTCTCACCCTCCTACACGACACACCGACAGATTGTGAGCATTGGATCATTATGCTGGAAGGTGACTCGACAAGCTAAAAGCACATGTGTGAAAACAGCAGGCTGTTGATCTCACACACACACACACACACACAC
>JBAJNP010004452.1:0-30507 GCA_036877545.1 Yasuhikotakia modesta | reverse complement strand
AGCTCATCAACAGAATGCCAAGAGTATGCAAAGCAGTAATCAGAGCAAAAGGTAGCTACTTTGAAGAAACTAGAATATAAGACATGTTTTCAATTATTTTACACGTTTTTGTTAAGTACATAATTCCATATGTGTTCATTCACATCTTTGATGTCTTCTGTGTGAATCTACAATGGAAATAGTTGTGAAAATAAAGAAAACACATTGAATGTGAAGGTGTGTCCAAACTTTTGGCCTGTACTTTATAGCTCTCCAAATAATTAAAAATGTTATTGGATGTAGTTGTGATCACAAGTAAACACAACCATGAATTAACAATATAATACTAGCAGTGATTCTATTTGACAAAAAGCAAACCATGAACTGGAAATTAGCCATTATGGTAACTGTTTAATATATATATCATGTCTTGATAATAAAAATAAATTTCCAGTTGTTCCATCTTTTTATATATCCCTGCAAACTGTCAATGAAACGGCAACATCTGCTAGTGTTGCTAACCTATGCTATCCTGCTATCCTATCCTATCCTATCCTAATGTAACAGAGTTATATACATGTGTGTGCCTCCACTTGCTAATAATAATCTGTTGAATATTCACACTGAAAATACACTGAGTTGAACAGGGCTTCCTATTGGCTCACTGGTTCTTTACACTGTGTGCATCCCCTGTTGCATCAGCTGGTTCATGTATGCAAGGCCAGCGGTAAGTTGTGTGCTTGGTAGCTCCATACTGTTAATGTTTACGAAATGTGATGTATCATGAGCAACAGTATATATTCGATATCAAGTGTTAGATATTGAAACAAAGTGGAAACAATTTGTGTTTTATTGTAGTGTGCCAGCATGAAGTGTCGAATATGCTGGAAGTTATCAACTCTCTCTCTCTTTACGCTGTTTTCTCAGGTACATGTTACGTTATGATTTTGTGACAATACTTTCACTCAACTATGTTTTATTGTTTAGAATTTGTTTAACTTTGCATCAGCTAGTTTATGTATGCAAGGTCAGCGTGTGCCAGCATGAAGTGTTGAATATGCTCGAAGTTATCAACTCTCTCTCTTTACGCTGTTTTCTCAGTAAATAAATGACTGGAAGAAGAATTTCTGAATCACAAGCTTTATTGATGCATAACACAACACAAAGAAGATAAAAGAACCAGTTACACTAACATAGACAAATTAACAACTAAAAGAAAATCTTTGCAGTCTGGAAGCCGCTTTTCCCAACTTCTGGTCTTTTGTGGCCATTGGCCATATTGTAAAATAGTCCTGGTTTATAATTGTTTATTAATTGTTTACCAGGAAAGTCTGACCACTGTTTTTTGTTATCATCTCTCCAGGTCCCTGCATGTGATTTACCATGGCCAAGGTGCTCTGCAGCCTCCTTCTCTTGGGAAGCGCAGTGATGATGACCACCGCCTGCCCTAAATATTGTGTCTGTCAGAACCTCTCAGAGTCCTTGGGCACACTATGCCCATCCAAAGGTCTGCTGTTTGTACCCCCTGACATTGACAGAAGAACCGTGGAATTACGATTGGGAGGAAACTATATTATTAAGATCACCCAACAGGATTTTACCAATATGACAGGCCTTGTGGACCTTACACTGTCACGGAACACTATTAGCTTCATCCAGCCCTTTTCATTTGTGGATCTTGAAACTCTGCGCTCGCTGCACCTGGACAGTAACCGGTTGACAGAGCTGGGTCCTGATGTCCTACGGGGCTTGGTGAACTTGCAACACCTCATTCTAAACAACAACCAGCTAACTCATATCTCCAAAGAAGCATTTGATGACCTGCTGCTCACCCTGGAGGACCTAGACCTGTCCTACAACAATTTGCAGAGTGTGCCCTGGGATGCTATTCGCAAAATGCTTAACCTGCATCAGCTAAGTTTGGATCACAACCTAATTAGTTATATTGCTGAGGGCACCTTTACTGATCTTGAAAAGCTAGCAAGGCTGGACCTCATATCAAACCGTCTCCAGAAGCTTCCACCAGATCCTATCTTTGCCCGATCACAGAGCAACACCATTCTGAGTACACCTTTTTCTCCAGTCTTGTCTCTCAGCTTTGGAGGCAACCCACTTCATTGTAATTGTGAAATTTTGTGGTTGCGTCGTCTAGAGCGGGAGGATGATATGGAAACATGTGCCTCTCCTCCAAGTCTGAAAGGTCGCTATTTCTGGTATGTGCGTGAGGAAGAGTTCATTTGCGAACCACCTTTAATTACTCAACACACACATAAACTATTGGTTTTGGAGGGTCAAACGGCCAGCTTACGTTGCAAGGCTGTGGGAGACCCCATGCCTCTTATACACTGGATTGCTCCAGATGACCGATTAATCGGTAACTCAACTAGAGCTACAGTCTATGAAAATGGCACTTTAGACATAATGGTCACCACCGCTAAGGATTATGGGACATTTACATGTATCGCAGCAAATGCGGCAGGAGAATCAACAGCTTCAATTGAACTCTCCATCATTCAGCTCCCCCACCTTAGCAATGGAACTAACCGAACATCCCAACCCAAGTCCAGGCTGTCTGACATTACAAGCTCCAGTAAAACCAGTAAGGGTGAGACCAAGGTCCAACCGGAGCAGGTAATCTCAGTGTCAGAGGTCACTGCAGTCTCTGCTCTGGTCAAGTGGACAGTTAGCAAAGTGGCACCCAAAGTCAAAATGTACCAGCTTCAGTACAACTGTTCAGAAGATGATGTCCTGATTTATAGGTAAATATAAAATTTTTCTTTTTCTTTAAACCACACCAACTTCACACCGTTTGTCTTGACATGAATACTGAAATAATGAATACATTCTTTAACATGTTTAGTCTTATATGTAAGACTTAAATAATTCAGATGATTTAAGCAGATGATTTTAATGTTTGACAGATGAACATTAAAGCTAGTAACTACAGTGACATAGACTTTAACTACAGATCCATTGACTCTATCTAATCCATTGTCTTTAATAAATCAATCCTTTACTAAAATCCACAGAAAGCACTTGACAATCTGTATTCCTCCTCTCGTGAAGCATTTTCAGGTACTTGAGGATTGTTAAATGGATATATAGCCTAAGCCATGTACAACATTTAATACATCATCATTTAATACTTAAGGATATGGTAATTTCACAGTAATGTCACTGTGCAGTGTGCAGTCACCATCTATTAATTGACTCCAACACATTTAATCTACGTAAAATTAGGACATCATGTTATAATATTGATTTGCCATGCATGTTTTTCTTCTTTTGTGTAACACAGTTATATAATGATTGTGTTTGTTAACAGAATAATACAATGTGTTTTCTTTTACCTTTCTTTTACTTTGTTTGTTTTACTTTTGTCTCTTTTACTATATGCATGCTTACATTGTATCTGATTCTCGACCTTGAGGTCTAGAAATGTACTATGTAGTACATGTAGTTCCTTAACCATATTTTTATAGCTTTGTCATAGTTTAGTCCCACAGATTAATTGGGACTTCTAATAGTATTTGAAAAGACTACAATGTGAGCTGAACACAAAGGTAAGCTCAGTGGTACTGAGATGAGATGTACTGTTATATAAAGGTTACTGTATGTGTATATTTTATATATTTGCGAAAAGCTTTTTTTTTTACATTTCGGCTAAATATTTCCCCATGTTGGTTATAACAGAGCCAACATGGGGAACATGGAGCCAACCTTCATGAAGGTTTGGCCTCATGAAGACTAAATTCTTTACAATACCTTAACAGCTCAGGACATCAACAATACACTCTCCACAACAGTATGACCAGTTTAGTTCTCTTGCCCAACATTGGGACTGTGTATTAAAAAGTGTACATAGAGAGTGCATAATTGAGGTCTGTCTCCTCACAAAGTTGTAGATATTTTCCAGAACCTTTTATCCAGAACCATTCATTCACTTCTGTGCCTAAATACATGGAAAAGACCCAACAATGAAGTAACAGACCTAGTTCAGATCTGGCCTGAAGAACATTGATTATATACACCAATTGAAAAATGTATATTAACAAATTTTACCCAAGATTATATCTAGAGGAAACATTGCTTTAACAACATTAAAAGACAAACCACCGACTATCACATCCTTTTTTTTACATTTCGGCTAAATATTTCCCCATGTTGGTTATAACAGAGAACATGAGATGTATGCCTTCAGCCTTCAGCTGTTCACAATGAGTAGGCATAAAAATGTTGGCTTAGAAGATCTTTTTATTTCCTTGATGACCTCAAGCTGTTGAACTATATGAGGCATTATCTGTAGGTTTATTTTCCTCCTCTCTTGGAAGCAGTGTGTTAACCTATGGGTGTTGGCAATAACAAGGGAAAAAAATCAATCACAAAGGCTTGAGTGGAAAAAGGTTGGGCTCTCTCGTAAAGATGTCACCACTGAATGTAGCATCTTCCCCTGTGATGGGAAGGCAATTATGAATGAGTAATGAGGTAGCTGGAACAGAGGCTTACCATAGTCAGCGTGTCAGGCCGCCATGCTAGATATAATTTAAGCACAGCCAAAGGTATCTTTAATACAAAGCATGGGATATCATTATGCCACAATTCTAGGTAGAGCATGGGACCAAGAACCATTTCAATTGCCTAGTAAACATTTTTATTTTTGTTTCTTTATTGAGCAGATTCTTATTAGAGAATGAGAAAAAGACAAAAAACAAGTAGGCTAATATTGTAAAAACACAAAATTGCATTTCATATAAGTTATGTTTTTTTATTTTCACCCATGACGATATTTTTCCCTCTTTTAGACATAAATCTTACAAATTTGGAAAGGTTTCTGCCTAAATCAAGAACAAATTGCAGTAGGAGTAGGAAAATTAATTATGGTCAGAAAACAAGTCTTAATTTACCCCAACATGAAAATTATCCCATAAATTACTCACCTTCAAGGCATTCTAGGTGTGTATAACTTTCTTCTTTAAGCCGAGTTATATTTAATAACATCTTTGCTCTTTCCAGTTTACAATGGCAGTAATAGTGCCTAAGATTTTGAAACTCTAAAAAGCTAATCTATCCATAAGCAATCTGTCAATCTAAGATTGCTAAATACTCTCTCTCTCTTTTCTTAACAAATATCTATGTTAATTATATGTACAGATAGAAAAAAAACAATCAATAATAATTTACCCTGGTGTTGTTCTGAAGACCTTTTTTTGTATAGGAATACAAAAACAGAGTAAAAAGGTCACTTTTGCAAGGAACCTCATCATTGACATTGAATGTCATCCATGGTTTCAACCTTTAAAAAAACACAGGAAGATATAATAAAGTATTCCAAAATCAGCCTTCATTTCCATTGCAAGGTGTGCTAAGACCACACCTCCTAACAGAAAACCTCAGCTTGTTAACCAATGGTTACCTGACAGTGACCGAGATGGTGAGTGTGCAAGCAAAAGAGAGAGGCAGGATATAGGGCTGTAATCTTTCATAACCACCTACTGTATAACGGGAAAGACTAAGAACTGCAGAGATTTGAAGTCAGCCACTTGATGATGACCCTTACCATAGTGGAGGATACCTTAATCTGTCAAGAAAATAAGCTGCAGGAACTGGACCATGTCATTGTGGAAATGTACCTGCTGTAAGTACAGTTGGTTCCTCAGCAGTCAATGCAGCACCTGATGAAACTGCAAAGAGATGAAGATTCTAACTTAAATTTACTAGCTGTTTAATTGTTTCATATTATATACAGGCACATTTTTTTAAAAATAATTTGAAGTTTGCTACAGTCAAACATCTTGCACATCACCTCCTGGAGGACCCAGAACAGAATAAGAAAGCAACAGGAATCCTGGAAACTGATGTTGCTAAGAGAAGTAAACTGGTGAACTAATGAGACATAGCAGACACATAGCAGACACATATGTCCAAACACAAAGATACAAGCCTAAGTACATGGCCAGCATCATTTATCTTTTGTTTAGTTAGCATTGTTAGTCTGTCAGAGGAGAATTGGCCCTTTCTCCACAACATTGTTGGTTTGGTCCTCTTTGGCTTGTTCTGGAGGACTGGATGGAATGTGGATGGAATATACTTCCCTCATATCACTATGAATGCTGTCCAAATGGTCCAATACAATGTATGTGATTTCCAAATCACAAAGTGCACTCAGGGTGCACACTACTAGTACATGTGTTGCCTGGCATCGGCTCTACCAATTGTGCTACACAATCAAACTTAGGTAAATGAATTACAGCTTTGGAACAATATTTTATTTATTATGAATAAAATATTTAAATTCTAGTTATTTAAATTCTATAATTATAAAAAGTCCCTTTTAATTACAGGATAATAATGCATACATTGTGTTTATTAAACAAAGAAATGTTAAATGCTTCTGACATTGTAATATTGCCTTGCTTTATTTTTGTCAATTTTCTTTTTTTGGAACGTTCATATTGCTTTGTTCATTTTTCATCCTTTTTTAAAGATCATAACACATTTTGCAACAGAGAGAACATTCCTTAGATTTTTTTAGTCTTTAATAGATTCAGTGCTGACAACAGCTCTGCAATAAAATCGAGGGTGAATATCATTTGCATGTCAAGGGTATTTGCAAATAGTGATATTCCCATTATTGCCACAAAAAAACGTTTTATCTGTCTGTATTGTCTGCACTATAAACCTCATTTCCAAATAATTTAATTTTGCTAAAATATGAAAGGATGATATGATCAGCAACTTCCAAGTAAATAAGTTTCCATCATAGAAAAAGGATTAATGATTGTTTTTGTGTCTGCACGCAGCGCATTGTGTGTATTAAATCAAAAACAAGGCATTACAAAAACTGTTTGTCTATTGTCACTGTGATATTGTAGTTTTCAACATAGTTTATTGATATTGTAGTTTTTAGTAAATGAATAACTTCTGAAAGTTGTATTGCAGTAAGTTATTAGTAATGTTTTCTCTTTCTGTTCACAGGATGATTCCGATGACCAGCAAATCCTTCTTGGTCAACAATCTGATGCCAGGGATGCAGTATGATCTGTGCGTGTTGGCCATCTGGGAGGACACTGCCACCACATTGACTGCAACAAACATAGTGGGCTGTGTGCAGTTTGAGACGCGTGATGAGTATCCTCGCTGCCAGTCAATGCACAGTCAGTTCTTAGGAGGTACCATGATTTTGGTCATTGGTGGAGTGATTGTGGCCATTCTTTTGGTTTTTATTGTCATTCTTATGGTTCGCTACAAAGTACACAGTGGTTTGCAAGTTACAAAGTTGGTGACAGTAAGCAACACCTACTCCCAGACCAATGGTAGATCACAGCCAGTGCAGAGACTTAACAATGGTGCTCCTACATCACAAGCTCCAAAGACTGTAGTGGTGATGCGCGATGAAGTGGTGGAGTTTAAGTGTGGCTCCTTGCACAGTAGTGTTTCGTCATCTTCATCTTCTTCAGCTGACTCCCTTGGCAGTGACAAAGTTGAGTCCTTTAATCGGCATGGCGAGTCCAGCACCTTGCCCAACAGGTGGAAGCAGTCATCAATCAAGACACGACCACAGCTGGACAATCTGCTTGGGGCATTTGCCTCTCTTGATCTGAGGGCTCCCACAAGAGATCCAGGGGGGCCTTCTTCCTCAGGGACCATGACAATGGCCACGAGACCCCCCACTGATAAAGAGCCTCTGCTAGGTCATGGAGAGTTCAGGGCTGGGAGGCTTGTGATGCTGCCATCAGAAAACAAGCCCAAGCGCAGCCACTCCTTTGACATGGGTGACTTTGGTGCTTCGCAGTGCCTTAGCTACCCAAGGCGCATCAGCAGCATTTGGACTAAGAGGAGTCTATCTGTAAATGGAATGCTTCTACAGTGTGACGAAAGCGAGGGGGAAGGTGACAAAGCAACATTTGATAGCTCTGAGTGGGTCATGGAGAGTACAGTCTGACTGGAATATATTGATTAGCTCTGCCAAATAAAACAAGAACAACCACAAAAAACAACATTCTCTAAATTTGTCAGGTGAAAAGGAAATGAACTTGCTGTATTACATGACATCAAGAAGGACCTGATTGGCCATGAAAAGACACCTGCCTGGACATGACTGTGTAATGCATGATTTTCCATGTCAATGATATTGTCCTTCTGTCCATTTGATCACAAAGAAGTTCAAAGGTATGTGTCTGAATTAGGCAAGCAGCCAAGGCCAGGGCTGGCCATGTTTATTGAGACCTAAATGGGGGACGTCTCTAGTCGCTTTTAAGCATTAGAGCGGAAATGAATAAATACCCAAGAAGAAAGGATTTGACAGTATCTCGCAGAAGCAGTTGGGATAAAACAGAGAAATGATCCGACTGTACACTGCAGTTTGCCATGAGGGTTTTCTTCAGCAAAGTGGATGTGCAGTACAAAGGACCAAAAGTTCTCATGAAATGTGACTACATCTTTAGCAGGTTAAATTAAAAAAGAAATGCAAATGTAATGAAATTTTGTAGGTTATTTTTAAATCATCTCTAGTATTGTACCCAGTGTCATACAGTTAATTACATTTTGTATGAGTTGGAAACTATATTTCAGAAAAAAATCTGTCTCATATTTGCAAAATTCTAAATCTGAAAATTGTCCATAATGTTTTGTGTCATTTTGTGCCGCTCCGTTCAGTTTAGCAGAACATGAAGTCATCACTGTTATTTTGCTATTTGTTTCTGAACTCTGAGAATTGTCATATGCATGTTTAATAAACATTATAAATCCCAACAATACATAACATAACTAAACAAGAAGATATTCTGTACACTTGTACCAATAAGTGTCAAATATCTTGTTTAATATACTGTCATCATGTTTTGGACCATGTTAATATTAATATGGCGTTTGTATATGGTAAACAGTTCCCATGAAATATATCAATGATGGCATTATCATCTGATACCATCATTACGGCACTGCCACACTACTTGTTTTATAAGAGTATTCAAAGGTACAATGAACTTCTAAAATTGTATGCTAGTTGACCCACCCAATAATGATCGTAAGTCATGAACACTGCATTCAAGACCTAGGGCTGGAATGTAGGTTACAGTCTTACGTTAGACAATACGTTGTGACAGGCAGACTTTTAGGATAAGATTTGGATAAGAGTTTTCCGTAAAAACCCCAATTAGTGCCAAATGGTTGTGACATTTAATTTCACATATTGATGAATCATGAAATGAACAGTAACCATCATCATTGTGCCCCATTGTAAGGCACTTCACCTCAGGTTTCTCCATGGGGACTGTCCTGCTATTAGTGTATTGTAAGTTGATGAATGAAAAGTGATAGATGAATAATAAAATGGCTAACACAAAATCTTATAAATCATGTATAATAGTATCAGATGTTACCATTTCAAAATCAGGTGATACTTCCTATGAACATATGTAGAGCACAGTATATATACATTCAGTGGTGACTGTTATTACAAAACTTTGCTGCTGTTTAATACAGGGTAGCCAGAGGACAGGGTTTGGAAAATAAGGAATTAAATTGGGATTGTTTTATATAAAAGGTAAATTTTTTGTGACCTTCTTAATCTTGCCCTGTCCCTTAAGTCTCAAATTACGACACATTGTTTTGGAAATGTTTTTAAAAAATATATAAATGATGTTAATTGTATTATTACTTCCAGCACCTGTTAAATTACATTGTAGACATTATATTGCCTTTTTTATTGCCGTAACAACATTTACTGTGTACTATAGATTAGATGTTCATAGGAAGTTTTGCCACAAATATCATAACATGTAAACGTCTATTTTTCTTATTTTGCAAAAATCTTTATTTTTCTATTTTTGAGCTGACAGTTTAATTGCCTTTATTTTGTCTGAAAAAAAATACAAACAGTGTTTATGGTTTGAATTATGCTTTATTGTCACAAGTATCTACTGTACACAAAGACATGGCTAAACAAGCATAACAGACTTTTTATTGTAATTATTTTTGTTCATTAATTTTGTTAATTTTTAAACTAAACATTCAAGCCATTGTAGATTAGGCCATCAATTGTTGATTTGTTACTGCTCTTGGTATATGATGATTTTTTTTGTATAAAAAATATCAAAGAATGTATGATGGTAGTCTGTACAGTGATTCTCTAATTTCCTGGTCAGAAAAGTGAGAAGGTGATTTAATGTATTGTTATAACATGCGCGTGTATGTGAAGCTACATAGTCACATTTTTCACTTTGGAGTTGTAGAAAAAAGTAAAAGACTAAATCATTCTAAACCATTTCTGTGTTCAAAAGATTTTGCTACAATAAGATAAATACACAGAATTACAAATATTTAAAACTGCCTCTTGTTTTTTTATACCTCTATCTCGTAAATGAAGAGTTTTTAACATGTTTTATGTGCAGATTGTCCCTAGTGTACAACTTTAGGGTCCTCTTAAACAAACAAACAAAACAAATCTCAAAAAAGTCTCATGTCATTCTATTCAAAAATGTGAATAATTAATTTGAAGGGATTTGTGATGATCTTCTGTGGGGAATATCCTCAAAAAATCAGATGAAGACACTCAAAGAGGGCAATAGAAAACAACTTTAAACATAAAGACATACAACATATAAATGTGACACATGGCCCACACACATATACACATATCATACTTGTTACAGATTTTGCGCAGCTAATTCCTGTACATTTTAATTTATGCTAACACGTCTCAATTCTCCATTCAACTAGATGCTTCATAACTTATGATTATGTGAGAAATGTGACCATGATAAATTGACTTTCAGCCATGTGTGACTTAACATGTGGCTGGTAAGCTTAGCCAATTAGCAGGTGGTGCTAATAATGCTAAGGTTAAGTGTTTGAGCCCTATATGAACCACAGTAAAGCAAAAGACAAAAGTCAGCAGAACTAGGTCAGAGCATTGGTTGTTTTACTTATAGTCTAGAAGAGGCTCTATAGCTGGAATCCATGGTGTAATTGTTAGCACTCTGGAAAACTGGAACTAGTGATCTGAGTTTGAATCTCAGTGGAACCTTTTAAGCTGAAGGTGATCAAGAGGCATTAAACCTGTGGTGGCCTCAAATAATGATTTCTGTATATAAAGCTGTAAAAAATACTTTTCTAAAATATAGTTGGAATTGTTTTAATTGTAAATCATCTATTGCCCTAACACTGTGATAGTAACACTGGAAGGTTATAATACGTATATACTTTAAAACTGCACTGTGAAACCTTTGATTGAAATGCTTATGACTAAATTCCAAACTGCAGCATTGACTACATTGTGTTTTTAGTAATCTTACAATCATTAAAATAATTTAAAATAATCTTTTTAAATAATATTTAATAATCTGATAAATAATTCCTACCTCCACTCAGCTTCAAAAATGGTTTGTTGCACAATCATTTTTACATCACACAGTTTGATTCAGGAAGTCACCAAACCTTATGCAGTTCATGACCATGTGTAGCACCTGCTGCTCTACATAACCTTAGAATGATGAGGCTGTTTTTAACATGCTTTAGGTACATGTCAGTCTGATCATAACAGTTCGCGCAGCACATTTGAGCTGAAAATGAGCTGAAAGGTGTATTGTGTCATCTAATGTAGTAAATATTAGTATCAAATATCATTGTAAAACACTATATACTATGACACAATACATATAAACATAGGTAAAGTAAACCCTTATGCATATGTAGGACAGCTAAAGAGGCTGGTTTTAATGCCCCTGATTAGAATGAGGGCTCTTCCACTTAATCAGGGTCCTGACTGTCCACTCACGTCAGCACTGCCCTTCTTACCTAGGAAGGAGACACTTGCAGGCCAAGCCAGTAAACAAGTCTTGAACACATGTAATCTGTAATAAGCCTTTGCACAGTTATGATCTTAACAAACAGCTTTCAAGATGATTATTTACGTTGTGACGAACATTGAATCCAGTTTATAGTTGCAGAAAACCTGTTTCCTTCAGTATCTGAAGTATTACAGTTTGGCCACCTTTCAGTTTACTTTAAGTGTTCTTCATGGGTCTGTATCTGTCATACTTGAAGGGTTTATTGTGCTAGCCTTCACAACGCTGTTCCACATTTCACACAGTAGTGACATTTATGCCGCACAGTTGGGTTTCCTTAAAAAAAACTGCTTTAAGAGTCCTTTAAAAAAGTTTAGAGTGTGGTTAAAACAGTAAACAAGAGGTTGTTCCAGTTGTAAGAATGAGGTAATTAAGGGGCAAGCCAGCATGAGGGATGTACTAGTGACTGGATTAAGCTTTGTGAGTATTAGTATGTCATGCAACAGGGAGATAATCATCTTTTATAGCTACCATTTGATAAGCTTAGCTTGTCATTAATGCAGTGTTATTATATGTTATAAAAGAGCTAATTGTGTTGATGTGAAGTAACCCTTATAAAGGAAAAATCATTTCCTGGGAACAAATATTGTCACTTAATGGAAAAGTTCAGTTTTGACCCTGATGCAAGAGGAGCAAAATATGGATTGCTCACTTTTTATGTTAAAATATTTTCAACTTTGAATGAATTTGTTATTAAAGTTTTTTAAACTCATATTTGACTTTTAGATTTTTAAGGAGAATGTAAATTTAGAAGTCATTTTAAAACAAGTAATATTTTGTAGGTATGCATTTGTTTTGCATGTGTCCAACAACTGATATGATGTATAATACAAATGTATTATAGCTTCTTAAAACCCTGTTATGTATGTACAAATCTTTCTGGATCCAAGGTTAAAATGTTGTTGCTCACCAAAATGACATATTTAAATGTGTTTTACATAATCTCATCAGCTTGGACTACCTGATCCATTGTCCCAACATGTTTGGGACATAGAAAGCAGGGTGGTTTTAAACCAAATTTATGAGAATGTCTTTGGAGTTTCAGGGAGAAATATACTCAGTGACTAATACTTTTGTAGATGGTTTGTCTAAAAGCCTATCAAAAACACCACATAGAGATATAAATAACAACAACTTGATTTTCACCACAGGGGGTTATTAAGACTCTTTTCAAACCTAGTTGGTTGCTTGGTAAACCAAGATATTAAACCCCAATGGAAACAGTACATGTTGTTTATTTTATATATTTTGCAAATGTACCCAAAAGGAGATAATTTCCGCTTGCACAGTACATGATACACTGATAGATGATTATGCTGAGGAATCAGTTTTAGATGAATTGTGTTTAAATGGATAGTGCTTTCATATTCATTTTTACTGATTTATCGTACCTCTCAGTATAATGGTTTTCGTATCCCAGACTGTGGGTCCTGTATTTTATACCACTCTAATAAACTTACTATTTTTCCTAATTTATATAGCAATAATTCCCAAAACTGATTCCCATTCAAAGAAACAAATGCATGCTGGGAAAATATAAGTGGCAGCAGGTCGCATTAGCAGACAGACAGAGTGAACTGTTGGCTAGCAGACTAACATGCATTAGTGACAGGCTTTTTTTGTTAGGGTTTTAAATAACAGTGCATTCTCATGCACCTTTGATATTTAAAATGATGAACTGTCTCAGACATAGAACAGATTATTTTATAGGCCATTGTGGCATTCCCTGGTAAGCTTAGTGTGAAATCTGATGCAATAAAGACTGCTCCTGTAACTAGGTGAATGATGTTGCCTCACTGATATCAATCATGCATATTTTATGGTACATTTTCCATGCGCAAATGGGTGAGGAAATGGGTTTCACCCTACAGTTATGTTAAGGTAAATTACATTTTCTGGTTGTATCTGCCAAGTGAGAGTTAGTCTTTCCTGTGCATTCATGGAAAAAAACAGAAAAAAGGACGGCAAATGCATCTTATATCAGCTTTGGATGACCAGAGTGAGTCAAATGAAATAATTAAATATGAGCCTGAACCTTGAACCACTGTTGTTTTTTTGTAATTTGTGTTGAAATGAGTTCTTATTACTTATTACGTATTACTATTTTAAAGTGTTACTATTTGTGGTTACCATAGTTACTATACATTACATACAATAATGTTAATCAGTGTATGGCACATTTATATTTGTACATTAATTTGAGCTATAATCATACATCTGTGCTGAACATTCTGTTACTTTTATTCTTTATATAAAACATTTTATTTTTTTAGACATGCTTTGTGTAAAGATTATAGCCAGTCTTAAATTTGCACAAAAACAATCTGTTTATGTAAATAAACAAAGTTGAAACAACTGAAATATTATTACAAGGACGTCCTTTGAAAAATCGTCCTTTTGAAAAAGTAATAAATTGTCTTCTGATTTGCTTTGATTGGATTGAATCAGGATTTGGCAGGGCACAATAGTCTAAAGCAGAAGAAATTTAGAATAATTTAACTTTACTTTGATTTGTTAAATGACTAAATCCAGTTTCAAACCTAAATGTAACACAATCCTGTTTGTTATATGATGTAATTATATATGTTAACATAAAATGTAAAAGATGTGTATGAGATGTGTATGCCAATCACTCATTTTCCCTATTCACCTTATACAGCAAGCAACATGTACAATTCAGTACGAGTAAACAAGACTGTTTCAGACCATGTTTATGCATAAAGGTGTAAAATGCTTACTTACATTCACCTCTTAAGTTGAAAATTGCAGCATAATAATACACTTTATTAGAGATTTTCCATCTTTTTCTATACTGCACTAACAGCTACTCTAAAGCCAGGCACACTCCTTCTCGACTGTCACATGATGGTTATGATGGGCTGGGAAATTTGTGTATTTTGCCATCTGTTGCGTGATTGAGCTGAGAGTGCTAACCCTAACAATATAAATATTCATTTTCATCATTTAAATCACACATATTCATCATTTAAATCACAAAGATATTAATAACAATGAAATGCAGTAATAATAACCGTGACATAAACAAAGATGGTTCCTGTAATTGGGGTTGATAGTAGACAGTGCATTATATTTAAATGAAATACAACACAAAGTTCTTTATCAAAACAAAATAAATTGTGCATCTAACATTATTGATGTCATTGTAATTATTAATATTCTACAGATATTATTTTAAAATCCATCAGTTTACCTTTTGAATATACAACCATTATATATATTCTAAACAATTTGAGGTGCAAACTATAAATATAACTAGATCCTACAATGAAATCCCACTGTTATCATCTTTGAAAGGTATATCCACTGCTGGTGTAATTAGGTAAAAAATGATAAGTGTGAAAGAAAATTATTGATTCTTCATACTGGCGGCATGTTGTTCTTTCCTCTGCTTCTTTTCCCATGTGATGAAAGCGAGACAGTGTGACTCTGTGGTAATAGCTCTGCTGCTTTGGTCTGTCAGATTTCTAATAAAAATGGACTTTATTGGTGCATAAAATATCTAGAGATAGCTAATTCATGAGAAGCTAATGTAATGTGACCAAAATATGGCTTTTAAAATTGATTTGTAAAATTGATATGAGGCTGACTTTAAAAAATAATAGTTTACCCCATTTTTACACATTTGTTTACTCTCATGTCATTCAAAACCCTTATGACAATTTATTTTGTGAAACACTAATGGAGAAATGGAGAAAACTGGTCTTTATCAACAAGTCTGCATAGGAATTGTTATAATATTAGACTTTATATGTCTTCATTATCATGTTATATTAACATAACTTTTTCAAGTCCATATAAACTTGGCCAATTTATTCCAAGATGCCCTAAATCATACTGTAGTGGACATACACTAGTCCAGCAATGGTTCAGTGAAGGTTTCTTAAGTGTCTTATAATTTCAATCTTTTTTCCAAGCAGCTCTATATCCAATTTATTTATTCTAAATGTATTTAATCTGAAATTATCTCAGAATAATTCAGAATAGATTAATCAACAGAAGAATTCAAAAAATATGTTGATGTTCCAAAGACTGGTATGACATTGAATGTTTATTTGATTTTATCTCCATGTGTCAGTTGTGTTGATAAATGTATAGTCTAGTATAGTACAGTCTAGTCTGGAGAGTCTCTGGAGAGCATGCATACTCAAGACTATTTACATCTCTGAACCAGAGCAATCAAAGTGAACGTGTGATTGCTTCCACACTTGATTTCTAGTATGATACCCCCTGAAAACCTGCCAAGATTGAAGTACACTTACGTTATTCCAGGACGCTTTTGTTTCTATTTCAGTGCCCCCCTTAAAAAGAAAAGTCAAATTAATATGCAATTGCATCTGTACAACTTGGCAATTGATTTTGCAATGCCAGTGGGGAACACTAAGAGATCACATGCTGATAATGAGATGAAGCTAGAGGGGAAAAGTCATCATAGGAATTATAATTAATTCACCTCTGCAGCTCACATGTGAAAGCTGTATTGCTGTATGTCTCTGTATTTATCTTAATAACAGGAGCTTGGCCAACCAACATACTGTAGACTGACAGAGCCTAAATGCACACATAACATAAGGATGTTCCTTTCAAGGTTACTAAAGTTCTTAGTATTCAGGAAGACTGTTTTTTCATCCTGTGACTTCAGATAAAAAAAACAAGTTTTCGCAAAGCTAAATACATAGAATAAATATTAGATCACAAACTAAAAGGTGTTATTTGGATTAAAATTTCATTTCAAGACAGTTCATTGTACTACTTACAAATTGTAACTTTTATCATATTACACTACCATTAATCCCAACACATGGGCCAAACATCATGTATGGGTCCACAAAGAGGTCATTGTGTGCATGGAACATATAGCCCCACCTCAATGGCTGCCTGATAGCGTGACTGTGTGTGACCTCGTACTGGATGTGGTAATAACTTAACACTTATACAAGTATATCCAATATATTTGGTAGCTTATACTTTCTGAGCTTAGTTTTTACTTTTGTTTAAACAATCATCACTACATAAATTCCTCTGTGCCCTTGCAACAAACCATCTGAAGTAAAATCAGTTAATTTGCAGTGCATTTGCAGACAGCATAAACACCAGTGTGTAGGCACACTGATTCATTACCTTGGCCAGGTTTGACATTGTGAAACTCTTTTTTAGCCTTTTCAGCCACAGCCACAAACATTTTGTTGTGATTATAACAATGATGACTATATCACTCCACCCACAAATATATACAGAGCACTCTACATCCATCACAGTGACTCCACAAACTTCCAAGGGGGTCTCAAGAAGTTTCAAAGATTGGTGCAGACAATGTGGGGCCTTTTAAATCAAAAGGATGTGATCCACTGCCCTACATGATTTTTTGTTAATTCCAGCAGTGAGCCTATCATCCACCTGACCCTATCCTAAATGTGAATTTCATAATTATATTTTTGACATGTAAATGTGACCAAACTACCCCAATGTCTTTGGATTAACCACTTGCAAACTGCAGAGTCAAGAGGTTGATTAATTTTCCAGATGGCTCATTTTATGTTCATTAAATTTTTGGCCTTTTTCCAAACCAGAATTACATTCACATTACATTACACACACACACACACACACACACACACACACACACACACACACACACACACACACACACACACACATTTTACACATTTATATTTTGTCACCAATAACACTACAAGGAGAACTGACAAGTGTTTGTATGTAATTATCATGAAAATTACCTTACACAAGGACTAAAATTTGCAATGTTGCAGGTGACAGCCCACAGAGACAGCTGTAGGTACACAAGGTCATCTGAATGTCAGGTTTAATTAAGTTGTTCATTTTCCCCAGAAAGAGAAAAGAAAGTATATTTATATAGAAAGAGGAAGTGATAGCATGAGGGGGTCATGATAGAGTAAGTGGGATAAGTTCCCTCTAGAGTTTGATTTGTCAACTCATTGGCTTTCCTGCCCTCATCACTGTCAGCCTTAGTACTTTTATCTCCCTGCCAAAACTAATTTCACACCCCTAAAGCCACATCTTTTCCTTACATCTATATGAGAGAGAACAAGAAAGAGAGAAAAAAAAGATTCTGAGTAATTGTCTCGTTACACCTGACCTCTGACACCTCTCCATTTGAACTTGCCTTAACCATCACCATCACAGGCTAGCCTTTTGATCTAGCCTGCAGGAGGAGTCCAGGTTCATTCATCTGGCTAGGATGCAAGCGTCTAGTGTTGATCCTGGATTAGCCCTGAGACTGTTCGGGATCAATATTAGTGCATTGTGGTAGATATAAGATAACATTGAGGACTTGAGGATGATGTAAGTTTCAAATAAAACGTGACTAAGTCTGTTGAATTCAGACGCAATCCCAATGCAATCCATTTAATTGCAATCTATGTTTAGAAGTGATTTTCCCAAAATGTTCATAGCTTCATCTGAGTTGTATGAGTGCTTTAAATCAGCAAAATCAGGGCAAGTGTTGAATTTTAACATAAGTCAAAAGAAGAGCATATTTTATAGTTCCAGTAAAAACAGTAAAATCTAAAACTAATAATACAGCTAGATTATTTAATTTTTTTGTACATGTAGGGTTGAAAATTAAACCCCTTTATTTTGCCTATTTCTGAACCCACAGATGAACAATCAATGGCTATTTGCTAAGCTTTTTGTATTGTGGGTGAGGGTCTGCCATTTGTTCAGTACAGTGGGGGTAAAACATGGTCTTCTGATTGGTTACTTGTTTGTCTTAGGTTTGGTTTCAGTCACATGACATGGTTAAAGAAAGGATACAAAGGAAATGTATGAGATGCTCTGTCTCTCCTTTTCTTAATCTTTTCCTGTTTGCTCTTTTCTTTGCACTCTTCCTCTTTAACTGAGCTCTGGGGTTTAGGCCACTAGGCCCAGCTTCCAGGCCTCTGTTCTCTCTCTGTTCTCTCTTTCTTATCTGCTTCCTCTATCTCTCATTCTATATCTCAGGCATAAGGTAATATTCTCAACACACACAATAAACTGTAGACATATATAATTTACCATTATAGACATGTTTGTTGTAATTATTTCATGTATAACCTCATTTAGTAATGTTAATAAACTCACTTTCACACCGTTTTGATTTTTTGGTAATAATTTAAACCTACATAATGCAAGATAATATATTTATTACAGCAACGCTCTCCCACATTTAGGTAATTATAACTGTGCTTATTTCCATTGTTGGTATAAGTAGCAGAAGGGAGAAAATTGACAAAATACACAGTTTTATACCATCTTGCTGTTAACCATTTTCTAGTTATTTCAGCATTCCTAAAGCTTGAACCACTGTAGTAAAACCACCCGTACATACACACTGCACTTTTTACATATTATTTTATGCATTTAGAATCACCTTAGGACAAATCACCTTACATTATATTCAGGTTATACCTTGTGAGTACCCTCGAAATCCGCAACTTTTGCACTGCTAATGTGCAAAAGTAATGTGCACTGCAACTGCTAACCAGTTGAGCAACAGGAACAATAAAAAATCTCTGTTTATTGGATTACTATCTGTACATACAGTACTGGCTTACCACAAACCTTAGGAGGCTTCATATGGTAACAAGTTAAACAAGGCAATGTCAGCATGAAATGACAGTTCACAGCAAGAAAAAGCTTTGTGCAAGGATCTGATCTACAGTTGTACCTTTCCATCACAATTTAAGGTGTCTTACAAAGGGATATTGCATGTTTTTGAAAATGCAGTAGAAGTGAAAATGTTGGCAATTCCTCTGAAGCAGCCATATTTATGTGACTACTACCCCCCAATGGACCTACTATAATCAGTTTATATTGGCCAAATGTTAATAGCACAAAATTCCACAAATTGTCAACTATTTATTTACTTTCTGGGTTATAAGAAACTGGATTACTAGATTATAATTAATTTTCATTTGTACTCTAGACTTCTAAAGAACATTCAATCAAACAAAGTTTTGCATTATTTTATTAAAGATCTAAATTTCAATAACATACGGAGAAATACAACATACAAACAACAACAACCTACAGATATCTAATACTTGTATTATTCATATAGATACAAAACACACTATTTACTTGATGTTACTTTTGGCTATATTGTTGTTAGAAATGAAAGACTGCTTGTACAGTATAATAGTATCAGTGCATCAGTGTCTTTGATATATTTAATCTCTAGCCTAAGATCCAGCCCACCTAAATAGAAACTTCCTCCTACATGTCTTGGAGATACCAGGATAAATGAATGAATATTTAAACAGATGCATTTCTATGTAACATTTGAAAGCATTGCTATTGCTTTTTATTAAGGTTATCATTAAAAAACAGATACATTTTTGGTGGGTACATTTTTGTTAAAACAAGTAAAAATACTTAATATTATATTAAAATAATAAGTTTACTGAGTCCAATACATAGGCACTTGAAAATAAACAATCTCAAAATCAAGATGAAAACATTTCTGTTTCTTTTGACCCATTATGAGAAGGTAGCAGCTTCTAAATTGGTAAATAACCTTCTTAGATTAAAACAAAATTACTATGTTCGAGGGCAGAAACCCTGTGACATTTTTAACATGGCAAATTAAACGACTGAAATTAGAAAGAGCTATTAACTTGATTTAGGAAGAGAATCGAAATATAATGCACAACCAAGTTGGTAATGCAGCCACAATGTGAAGCCGAATGCAATGACTGGATGAACATTTGTGGCCCATAGAAGATGTATTTATATAAATAACAAAAAACAATATCGAAGTTGTTTCTGGACAAATCGCCTAACAGAAGTGATATGGAACTGATGTGGTTGACAGATCTGGAAACACTTTTCGGGGAAGTCGTGGCCTAATGGTCAGACAGTTGGACTTGTAACCCAAAGGTCATGGGTTCGGATTGTAGGTGGCAGGGATTGTAGGTGGGGTGAGTGAATGACCAGCGCCCTCCTCCACCCTTAATACCTTGACTGGGGCGAGACCCGTAAACAACCAAACCAAACTGCTCCCTGGGCGCTACAGCAAAAAAAGCTGCCTACTGCTCTTTGTATGTGCACTTGGATGGGTAAAATGCAGAGCACAAATTTTGATTATGGGTCACCATACTTGGCCACACGTCACTCCACTTGTGCTTTTGCAGTAAAATAATGACTATCTTTGAAAATTTACCAGTCAGTATATACCTCTAGTATTCAACAGCTAGGGTGGTATAATACAAATTGTAATGAGTACGCCAAAGACTTCTAACAAGGTCCACAGATCTGCAAAGTTTAGTTCCAAACATAATTGAGCAAACTAAACCAGTTATCCAAGGTCTTTGGGACTGCTAGAAATGTCCAGATAGGTGTGTTGGAGTGGGCTGAAGCTTAACTCCACTGGACCTCATGGAACATGGATAAGAGACCCCTACTATAGGCCAATTGCATTGCTACTTAAGATTTTAAGAGTTTTTTTGGTGGGGTTTGAGAAGGTATTGAATAAAAATTGCAATTGGATAAAGATCCAATTGGATAAGACTCCAGGTTAAAACAGGGGAATCTCTTTTAACATTTTTATTTTATGAACAACTATCACTGTTAATGAAGTCGGTAGGTAGGTAAACAGTTTCAAAAATAGATTTAAAAAGAAAAATTACTTGTGCTCTCTAAACCACCTGTAAATGTTGCTAAAGAGCAAAATGACACAATCTTGTAAATACATTTTTTTTTAAAAAAATGTAAAATACACACACTCCTGATAAGATACTGCATGCTTATTTAGTACATGCGAGAATGTGAGAAAATAAGTTTGTGTTGGTAGAAAAGGTCACCTGTCCCTCTCTGATAATCTTTGCACTGCAAAGTGGTGCCTAGTTGAAAAGTGAATGAAATGCATAGAAACACATTATGGAAGTTATTAAAACAAAAGACATTTAATAAATATTTGACAATTCAGATACTGAGATGCAGACAATTAAAGAAGACTTTATAATGGTCATAAGAATCACTGTGCCTATTTTCATCCTATTTTCATTTACAGACATATCATTGCATTGCAATTTTTGATACAGTATGTTCATCAAAAATATCTTCCAGACATCACCTTGATCTGCAATTGGCACAATGGGTTTTCTAAGTTACACAGATTTTAAAAATAATCTGCATGTTTCTGTGCAATTAGGTTAAGTCTACAAGCAACTTGCACTGACTCAAAGCAGAAAAGGCTGTTCTTTGCCAGCTTTGTCCTGAAACAGAAGCGCCATGGGCAGTGGAGTTCCTTCAGTGAAGTCTTATCTTCCTCACCTGCCTGCTGTAGAATTGTTCTTTTCCCCCGCTCGCTCTTTTCGCATTCTGGAACTCATGGTCTGAGACAGCTAGTCAATACTATGGCTCAGCATCCCAGTTCATATTGACTTTGTTTTCAGGAAGACTCCATAAAGAGCCACCTGGGAATTTCTGTCACTTTGAGTTTTCTCCTGAGGTGTCTGAGCTACTTTTGCTGAAATGAGCCTCCACCCACTGCATTCCAACACTTATCCCAAGAACTACGTACATGGATTAAAGTGTGTGTGTGCACTATGAGCAAAGACCCCAGTTTCACCTAGAGTGCCAATTGCACCAATTGCCAAGTGCAAATCCTTTTGTTTAACTATTAATGGTACAAACAACTAAATATTTGGGGTGATTGATTAATTATAAAGTGAACAAATAAATTATGTTAATTTAGTTATAGACTGTATGACTAACTGACTAACCCCTTTTAATTAATAAGTTTGACTACAATAGGTAAGTGATTTTTGAGAGCTAATATCATTACTATACTATATAATGCTACACCTACAGTGTTTTGGAGCTTATTACAGCTTATTGTTCTGTCATTCCAGTCTGTCTTTATTCTGTCTTTTTTCAGAAAGTGAAATATGTAGCAACTCAATATTCTAAACAGTAGGTGGGTTGGAATATTGAGTTAGAACAAATTCACACACATTTTACCCTTCTAAAACGTTTGTCATTTAGGGATATAAAAAGTGAATTTAACAGACTCAGTTGAGGTAGATTTATTTTTGAGTCACATATATTGTGGTCAAGCACCATTTTCAGGTGGAATTGCCATTAGTAGTGGGGACTGATTCATTCCAGTCTCTTGATTCAACAGATGGTTTCACTATTTCATTCATTCATCCTTTTAATAGGTGCATCAGAACACTTGTAGGTGGCAACCAATTGTAGAGGGTCTTTTAGTGCAGTCTTTTAGGTTTTAGGTCTAAGTCTTTGTTTAAATAGGTTTTTAGGTTTGGTTGTTTGAAATGCCAAACACCTTCGACCATAAATGTAGAAAAGTGTTATGTTGCTAGTGTAGTTGCAGTCATGAGAGGAATCAAAAAACAGCTGTTATGTTGGACAGTTACCCCTTGAAGTACATCAGCAATTCATGCAAGTGAAGGCAGAGGTAGTGTTCACTTTGTTGCTGAAGTGAATGCAGTTAAAATACCAGATTGATATGACTAGCATATAATACAATCAACCTATTATTTTGTTCCCTAAAATGTTGTGTTTATGCTTTTGGAACACTAGGGTCCAAAGACAACTCGCTGATGAAAGAAATGCTCTTATTTTCATTAGTTTTCATTGCAACATTGAGATATGTGTGGGCTTTTGTTCTTTCCCACAAAAGCAAGTTTTGTTCCAGACCCACCCACTCCCACAACATTTTATTCTGTAAGAGTTTACAGTACACAGATCACAGATACTTTTCTCATATGCTGCATTCAGGTCTAGTTACAGCAGTCACACATTTATACAAAGCTGTTCATTGTTTCTTAATAAAGAAATGTTGTAAAGAAAGTGGCATATAATAATTTGTATGTTGTTTTTTTTTCACTTACAAGCCATAAATTAAGTCTCAAAACATTGGTAACTGCTTTCCTTGTTTACAATGTCACCTCTAAGATGTTCCCCATCAATCTTATATATCTTACAAATGGTAGAGAATATTTTTTGGACTGATGGCACTTAACTTTATATTCCTTTAAAGCAAAAATATCTTTATTACTAATTTTATCCTGTCTCCATAAACTAAAAACATGCCCTACTAATAATTTTCAATATGAATGACTATAAACATACATTATTCTACTCAGTTCATGAAAACAATGAACAATAGTATTGACATGGGTACCCTAACTCCTCACTAATGTCAATTCTTGACATCAGTTCTCAAGAATGTCGGTTTTCAAATTTGATAGGCATGTGAATTGAATGTCAGAATACCTTTAAAACTGTTATTCATAATTTAAGTTCATAGCATCTTGACTACTGTAATTCAATGCTTTGGCTATCTGCTTTTTCATCTCATGTCTTGACCATATCATTCCCATTTATGTTGTTTATTTTAGTTTGCAGTTAATTACAGAATTGATTGAAACATTTTGTTATTTATGCATAAGGTTTATAACAATTAGCCCACCCCTTGATAAAACCTCTATGACCTAATTTCAGTTTATAAACCCATTCACTCAGAATCTCAAAATAGCCACCTTTCGAAGAAACAAGGCTAAAGCAGAGACACCAAGCCTTTGCAGTGGACAGACCCAGGCTTTGGAATAGCCTGCCTCTATCTCTATTTCCACCGATGTTTAGGTACATGTGAAAAACACATTTGCTTACTGTTCTTAATTGTATTTTATTTACATTTATTCATTTTGCAGACACATTTATCCAAAGCAATTTACAGTGAATTCAAGGTATACATTTTAATCAGTACTTGTATTCCCTGGGATAGAACCCACAACCTTCACACTGCTAACACAATGCTCTACCAGTTGAGCTACAGGAACACTATAGCATTATTTAATGTAAAGCACTTTGGTAGTTGTGTTAAATGTATTATATTATAAAGAAAAATGTCTATCATAAGGGACATATCAGCATGACATTGTGACTAGAACAACAACATATTTAACTAGCATGCTGGTGATTAGTCCTGCAATAAACTTTAAGTGTGAATAACAAATACCAATAAAATTGTCATTTGTCCCTGAAATGTGTCCCATCCTTTATTTATTGAAAGTCTACAAATCAGAATTGTTTACGCACTGCTTCAGTTTATTGATCAGTATGCCTAATTTGTCCAGTTTGTTTACAAATATCATGGTTTGCTCTGTTCTACCCCATTTACTCATTCATTTAGATTAAAACAGGAATAATTTGTTCATGAAATATTTAAACAACACAGAGTTATTCATAACCAAAACACAACTAATTTACATTCCGACTGTGTGATGTGGTGTTTTGACACACAGTGATTGATTCCCTATCTGTTGAAGACACTGTTCATTTATATCTGTCTGTTCCAATCCCACCACAGCTTCCAGATGTGTTAATTGTTTCCCATTTGTGTGAAATGGATGGCATGCTTGCTAAATGTGGGCAGGACGCCTAGACTGCATCTATGCAGTAAATTGTATCACAATGAGTTCAGACACAGAACATTTCCAATCACAGACATGCAAGCCTAACTCATTTGGGCATTACAGACAAATAGCCAAGCCTTCAATCACATTTAAATACATTTAATTACTGGGTTCTTTCATTTAGAATGGCCATCTGCAAATGTGTAAAAAGAGCTGTTTGAGAGATATACTGTGCTATAACATTAGTTATTTGCTCAAAAATTACCCAGTACGTTACCTGACAAAGATGAATTACATGTTAAAACACATTTGTTCTGAAACGTAATGTTGTTGTGCAGTGTGTCTAGCGCAACAAAAAAGTGTCCCTTGCAACATTGCAGGAGGTCTAAAACACATCGTTGTTGTTGATTTTTATGACAGCTTTCACTTTTAACAGTCACTTTTGTTTTTGATGGTTGTGTTCATTTGTTCTTGTCTTTCATGGAACTGCATTGCAACTTCTAAATGCAGTGCCTTGGCATAAAAGAAAGTCAATAAGATAAAGGACATCACTGAGGCTGATCCATCATTTGTAACCACTTCCTTCAGACATATAACACAATAACCTTGCTTTGATCTGAAGCAGCTTCAATCAAACCATGTAAAATATTAAAAAGCCCATACTTAAATTTATTTAATATGTAAAGTCCTACCTTATTAATATTAAATTACTGATATTAAAAATAAATTACAAATATATTTGCCTGAGCTTAGCATATTGTTTAGCTTATATAAGTACTCAGGGCAACATGATTCATTTATCTTTCTGACCTGTTTTAGTGCCATGTATCGTGGTACTGCAATGATGTGGTAACCTTTGCAACAATAGACCATGAACAATTTGGCTCGTCTTCCTTCTGCCAGGTGTGCAATATTGATACTAATTTTTCATCTGTACCTGTTGAATGACCTCTATAGGAGACTGCAGGCAATAATTCATCAGGAAACGTGATTTGACACTCTGTCAGAAAATGCCCAGACATCCATGATTAAAGTTCCTGAAGTGATAGATAAAGGCCACAAAGTTTAAATAACTTTAACCTGGGCTTTGATTCTAGCACCCATCATTAATGTAATAACACATCAGAGACCATCAAGCATTCGATTTGTCTAAGTATGTTGGCTGGATTGCTTGATTTGAGTTTGAATCCACCCTCTACCCTTCACACCTATATGCTTATTTTTACCTTTTTAGATGTAGGTCTAAATTTGGTACATTTTAAATGTGACATAAGCAGTGACACAAATTTGAGCAGAAACTGTTTACTACTGTAGCTGTTACGAGGACTAAAGCACTTTTTTTTCAGAGACAAGTAGCTATGAGGAATGCCGCATATTTTTTAGGGTTGACTGATGGCAGTTCACACCCACAAGTTAGGACAGAATGTTTTCACATTAAATTAACTGAAGCCAGGACCACCTTTTAAGTGGTCTCAGGTGCACTCCACTGGTGCACATCTGCGTTTAGAAAATCATTTTCTCAGCAAAAAAACAAACTTAACATGAATTTCAGACAGAGGCACAAAGCTCTAATGCCAAAGTGTCCTAAATCTTTAAGTTGGTTATCTACCGTATCCTCTGAAAGATTTGATCAAATCTCAAATTCACTATAAATACACAATAAATACATTACAATGGCAAACCATATTATTAAAAAAGTCCTCCATATGATGTCTTTTTATAAATACATAAGATTATTCTTTCTTTAAACATGGCAGCATTGATATTCACACCTTATTTGTACATTAGTTTCATTTTATTATTATAAAAATGGGATTTGCAAAAAACCCCAGCAATATTTGTAAAGCAGTACAAGGATTGTGCATCAGTTCCTGACTCACCCGCTACAGTCTGCAGTTCACTCCCCGATCCAAGGCTTCTGTTTGAAGTGAAAGCCTCTGGGATGACAGCAAACCAATTAATCTTTCCTATAATAGTCCAAAGACTCATGGATTATTCTGCTGATTGGAAAAGTTCGCTTCAGGAACTTAATTAGCTTTGCAGGTTTACCGATGACTAAATCTCTCGTGACTCCACAATTAATTTAATTCTTAATAGAATTATCCTACATTGTTCTCATTATCGATTGACTCCTGTTACGTGAATAAATGGGGTGTTCTCTGTAGCCCTTGTGATCTTTGTATTATGATAACATTTGTTATTAAAAATTAGTTTGATACATGAGACCCCATCTGCCTCACACTTTTGTCTTGCTACACTAATTTGCCACAAGAAATTGTTGTGCGGGTTTGGAATGCATTTTATATGAGACAGAGGCTGATGGAAATTAATTGAGTCTGACACTTGGCGTATCTTTGTGACACCTTATAAGTGAGTGGGCCGACATCTTGTAATTGATTCCATCAGGGGTGAACGCACATTCTCGACCCCAGCAGAGATAACAGCTGGTTCACTGTGTTCCCACTTTTTTTCTAGCAGGTATTTGGCAGACTCAGAAAACCTTGCTCCAATTTTTATCAAATAGCAACTCACTCTTGATTGATTCCTTTTCGGTCACATAAAAACATTCTCTTAGTGGCATTATGCTGTCCTATCCTGTTGTTCTGTGCATTACTCAACTTTGTTGTGGTGACAGAAGTGGGGTTCTTCTAAATCTGATTGTCAACTTTCACTTTACAACATGGATCTGAATGAACTTGCAAAGGCTGAATGAATTTTGATCATGCTGTGTCACTTACTGAGATGAGAGAAATGTGGACTGTTGGGGAAACTACCAACAAAGATAATTACCAACAATGCTTGCTAATGTGTGGATAATTAGCTTTTTGGATTCATATTTAGTGGAATGGGTTGTTCATGAATATATCACGTAGGGAATCGGCAGTGATACAATATTATATCATTATGTGGGTCATGATACAATAATATTGTGATATTTACATATACTATGATGCATTGTGATCCTTTTTCTCATTTTTATCAGGGGTGGCTGGTGTTTTTCAAGAGTGGGGAAGCATGGATGTCACAAATAAATCATTGATTTTTTTAGACCTTGCCTGTGTGAGCTTGCAACGTTACTTGTAAAAGCTGATGTTAACATTACCACTAAATGGTGAAATTGTAGCCCCACTAATAGAATACTAATGAATTTTCTGAATGAATAGGTAATTACCCAGAAAACAATGCAGAACAAATGATTAGTTTGTAATAAAGACAATTAAATAAGTAATAAGTAACTACCCAAACTTTAGAATGCTATTACCTACCGATTAGTCAATCCCGTTTTCTTATTAGTTATTAGTAGTGACTATGATGTAAATGTAGAACTAACTTCCTGCATAACTGATCTTTAGGATAATATAGCTAATTGTCACAAATCAGTCCTCTGTGGCTCCCTCCATTCACCACCAGAGGGACCCCTCACCTGAGTACTAATCAGTTCATGGACTTCATTTCCCATAAGCCCGTACCTGGGCTTGATTACCTGGCCAGGTGTTAGTTATTAAACTGGCTACTTAAGCAGCTCTCCTCTATGTGCCAGTGTGAAGTCTTGTTCTTGCCCTGCAGATGTTATTATGCATTATTTCTTGGATTGCTTCTCTGTTGCTTATTTGGACTGTTACCTGTTTTGTGATTCCTTGCTGCCTGCCTTTGACCCTTTTGCCTGAACTCTGACCACGATTTTGTCTTGCCCTCAATATTCTGTTTGCTGTTGACTGGCACTGCTTCTCCAACCACGATTTATAATAAAAGCTGCAAATGGATCCCACTGCCTCAGACTCTTTGTTACACTAATAGTAACAGTCCAATCTTTTTAACAATAGAACAAGTAGTCAACATTTTAACATATCTAAATAGGTTAATTTTCCTTTTTTGCTACACCATAGTGTTCTCTCTTACACACTTTCACACAAGAGAGAGAAGCCACATACAGTAAATAGCCACAAATGGCCTTTAAATGACAATTAAACCTTTTGCACTAGATTGTGAGGAAACTGTGAGGAAGCAATCACCACTGCTGGAAATTGCAGCATTTATGCATACACACTCACCTCATTCACACTGCATTATACCCTTTGTTGTTTTGTCTGTGAAAAAACATGGGTACACAAACAGACACATGCATTCTATCATCTCCATTTACAGTACTTTCCTGGTCACATTACACACACAGAGTAGTTTGATTGTATTTTACATTTAGGCATTTAGCAGATGTCTTATTGTTTTCTTTAAAGTAATTGGTCACTTTGGATAAACCAATTCATCTTATGAGCAAGCTGTCTTAGCTTTAAGGAGTACTATACAAGTTTAATTATGCAATAGGCAGAGAATGTAACATTCCTATCAAGTATTCATAGAAATTTTCTTGTACAATGTGAGGAATGTGGTTGACTGGTGTTATTAGCAGTGGGGACAATGGCAGAAAAAGAGGAGAATATTGACTGACACTGTGGCACAATCTTTAATTTTGTGCCAGTTCCTTTCAGCAACCCTTAGTTTTGTTTGTGTGTCCAGAACAGACACACTGAGGGCTCTGTACTCTTTCAATGTGTATCACACCCTGGTCCCACAGGCCTTCCCTCACAGTGGTATAGTGAGCATCGATTCCCTTTGTTGTTCTGCTCTTTGTCCATAATAACCACCACACTGCCTTCATGCACTGGTCTAACTGTCAAATCTGTTCCGTTCCTAAGATTTTGCATCTCTTTCCATAATTCCCATACAAGACCTGACACCTAATGGTTCTCTGGTTCCCCCTTTTCCTTGTCCAATAGCTAACAACTTTAAGCACCTTTGATATCCTGTTTTATACAGTATAGATATACAGTTTTGTGATCTTCAGCTGAATTTCTTCTGCTGCCATACTTATTGAACTCTCATTTTACCTCAGTCTGTTATATTCATGGTGTTTGAATAACTGGCAATACCACTCTCCTAACAGCCACTCCTCTAACAGCCTTTAGCCCTGAATCCTCCTTCACCTCTCTCAAAATGTCCATAGGGTGGATGATTTTAATATGTATTGTGGCGACCCGAGGCATGACGGGTAATTGCAGGTTTGGGTTAATTAAAGATGTTTATTCACTTTAGTGTACACACTGCGGGAATCCTGTCATACCGCCTGTGTGTGATGTCGCGACGGTTGTATTGGGGGTAATTCTGGGTTGTGCAGGATTGTTGTTATCGTCGGGGTGATTGCTGTCTGTGGGTAAGGCTTATGTTCATTGTTATATGTGTGTTGGTTTTCTGTTTTGCGCTTG
>JBAJNP010004451.1:17179-28632 GCA_036877545.1 Yasuhikotakia modesta | reverse complement strand
GTTTTGTTCAACAAACATGTGAACACAATGTTTAGTAATGAATTTAGTAATGAAGTTTCAGACATCTGACATTTTGTCTTGTGTAGCATTTGTGAGAATGAACTATCATTTGAAAAAAAGGCATACAGCAGATACTTTTATCCAAAGCGACTTACAAATGAAAGAACGATAGAATAGAAACGGTGTTTTAACAGCAGTTACACAATAACGTTACAGTCAATGCAATTTTTCAAATTCAAACTTCAGCTTTGTTAATGTCCCAAAAAGGTTTTAAATAAAGTTAAAACCTTAAATAAAGTTTTTCCAATTTGTTGTAAACTTTACTGTATCATAAAATCAGTCTCATGTTTGTGTCTGTGTAGGTGGAGCTGATGATAACCTAATTGAAGGAGGAGAGACAAAGTTCCTGTGTAAACCGGGGGCGAGAAACATCACTGTCATCTTCCAACCATTGCTCAGGTAGGTCTTCCTCACAAATGTGCGTTTCAGCAAGTGCTTAAAACTCTTAATCTGTCTTCTCCATCTTATGTTTTATCCTCCTCCTGTGTTTTGCGTCCAGCAGCCATTAACGTGTCATTGCAGGGTTCCCGCCATTGATTTTGATTTGCTCTGACGGTATCAATTGGAACGTTCCGTTTAGGTTCTGCACTGCATTCAATTTTCCTTTCACTCTCCTAACCTATTGGATCATCGGTCTGGCCCATTAATGCCCTGTCATATTACCGCTTTAATACGGAGACGTATTCCAGCCCACAACGTGAACAGACTTCCCAATATTCCCACTGCTTGCTGTACATTTGAGCCGTGGCGCATTGATTTTCTGTGGTTTTCCTGAAGTGGCCAATGTCACTGTTCTTGGATGGCTTGATGTTATTATATCATGGATGTAACCTCCGCTAGCTTTAAGAAGGTGTGTGTGTGTTAAACCGTGCCCTTCATGTGTACAGGTTGTTAGACAATCCCTGGTTCTAAACAAGACATGAGACTGATATTATGCGATACATTTAGACCACTAACATCAAGAATTTATTTTAGTATGTCATTTGTACCTGAGCTATCATATCAGACCAGAATTGAACATAAAATTGTGTAGCTTGTTGTGAAAACGTGCTTTTAGTTTCCCAGTAATACAGCTTTCTAAGAACACACTTAGAACACATAGCAACACCTTGGAAAAGGCAAGCATCCTTTACTTAAAACAAACCTTTTTTTAACGCTTGTTGTTTTGCTGCAGAAACACATTTTCATTTGTTGTTTTTGTTTACTGGCGTACTAGACAATCTTCAAATGTCCGTATGTATCTTCAGATAGCGTTTAAATGTCATTTGGAAAAAACAAGTATGTACTAGTGCAAATATTTTACAGCACATCCACTTTGAAAACGAAGGTACCTTTTGCATAGACTGATGTTCATCTAAATGAACACACTGTTCACAGCTGTGTTGGTGAGCTGTGCGACAGCAGACGGGGTGTTCGGGACGTCAGGCAGCTGTCTGTCTGAGATGAATGGCGGGCGACTCATTGGTGTGACGGTGCAGACAGCTCATCTGGCCCCTGCTGGGGTGATGGACCGAACAAATAAATGCATGAATAAACGACTGACTGCTCTCCACCTTTCGCCTGTTGACACATAATGGCCGCTATCACTCATAGTCCTCAGCGAGAGCCTGGTTTGTGGGCAGCCGTCATGGCGTTTAGCACATCTGAGTTCTCTCATGCACTTAGTTTTTGAGTGAAGGTGAATTTTAAGGCACTTAATTAGTTTTTAGTTGCGTGATTATTGTTGGTCAATTGAAAGTGGTTCCTGAAATAACTTGGTGAAAGTCAAATCTAATTTTTGCACAGATGCAGAAACATGTAGTTTAGGCTTATAGTTCCATAAGACATGTAATGTAGACCATACAATGAAATTTGATTGGAGCAGAAAAATGCACAATGCTGATTGGCTGCGACCAAAACATATGTGGTCGAGATTTGAACCCTGACCTCCTTCACCAGGAGCTAAATGAAACCTGTTCCACTAGGCCGACATGTGAACAAGGACATGCTCCTGCACAAAATGCACAGATGGATCGATGTTCACCTGTGCGGACTGATGCGGGAGTTTGTTTTATCAGTGACCGAGAAGCACCTGAAGTTGCTTGGAGATCGATGAAGGTTCTTAATGTTACTGCCAATCAATTCGTCGTGCAATTTGTGATCGATAGACGCTCTGGAAGAGGCTGACGTTGGAGATCTCAGAGGTGTGGAGTTGATGCTTTTTTGATTGATGCTGGGCAGGAGCAGTCCGGGGGGATCAATATTCCCGTTGGGTTACTTCAGAGCCGCTCACTGTACGCTAATATATGAGCTGCGCTTCCACTGTACAGCACGTGGTGCGAAAACACTTTCGCCAGTATCAAATCTCCCCTGATAGATCAATACCGTTGCTCCATAAAGACCTGTTTGTGTATGTGTGTGTGTTTTCGTTGGCGGTTTATTGGAGTGCGCTGGGGGACGGTTGCATTCGGCTACATAAATCACAGTCTAAAAGTACTTGCAGTGTTTTGTGTTAGTTCCTTATTTGTGACGTTTTGCTATGCAAGTGTTTGGCTATAAATGTGTACATGTTCAAATTGTATTCAGAGCACAACAAGCATCGCAAAAAGCAGAAACGTAGCAGGTAGGAGGCAATTTAGTTTGACTTGTGGGGCCTCACGCTGACATTTGAGTGGTATTTAAGCTCTCCTGCCCTGACTGAGGTTGGCATTTTGAGAAGGGGCGCTGTTCAGCCCACCGTAATCTCCGCATCCACACTCAGCTGTGATTGCGGCTGCCAGGACCCAGAGTCTGGGAGATCACACCCCAGCCGGAGTGCAGATGTTAAGGCTGCCGGCCGGCTGGTCTGGGCTGTGGCTGGTGGATGGATGGAGCAGCCTGGGATTGGGATTAGTAGATGAATGTCATATTGTTTAAGGGCTTGTTTTGTGTAATTTTCTCCATGCAAAATGAAATGGGATAAAGATCCTGTATTAATGCAGACTGTAACGTATTTATGGATCAAACACAGTATATATAAAGACACAGAGCAGGACTTACTTTTGTTTTCCAGAGTGACACAGGAATTTCAGGAAAAGTCAGTGTGGAGAATTTTTGATCAGTGCATCTCTTTGAATTTCAATGTTAAAGCTTCTGCTATTGGCTGTTGTTAACCTTTGTCAAAATATAAAACAAGTACAGTTTTAAACAGACAATATTACCTACAATTTACCTCCATTTTTATTACTCCTTTTGTTAGATTTGGAATAGCATGGACTGATAAGTCACAATTTTGTTTTGACATCGATGTTTCATTGGGAACGGTTGGCACAGATACATACACGGTGTACGGTGCTTAAACTCTCTGTATCTTGATGTATCTGTTCCCATATTTTCATGTTATTTCCTCTTTCTCTCCTGTATAGCTCTCAGTATCAGTCTCTTCCATCAGATTCAAACACAGATAGATAAAATTGTAGGTAATTGTTTAAAAAAATATGTTGAAGCACTTTTATTTTAGCTTGACATCTTTTTTTCTAGCCCCACTTTTTGATCTCTCTCTCTCCCTTTTTCTCTCGCTCGCTCGTTCACTCACACACACACACACACAAGGTATCAATTTCTTCAAAGGGTTGGCAAAAAGCAATTCTGCACATCACAGAGGTGACTGTTTGAGAAGTGTCAAAACTTTCAGAGTTATTGATGCCTGCGGCCAATTTCCTGGACAGTTCTGTGACTAGCAAAATTTTTTAAGTGAAAGAAATCGCCGGTTGGCGTAAAGTTAAGACGTTTTTACTCAGTTTGACTGTTTCTGACTGCAGATGTAAATGTAACATTGTATTTAAATATATTGGTTACGATTGTTTAACAATACCTTCTCGTTTTTTCTGACAAGACCTGGTTTATCATTTTAATTTTTATTGGAATGATATAATAAGGCAGTATTTGAAACAGGAAGTGCTGTAATGATGAGCTTGGTGCACTACACAACAATTTTGTCTCAGACTTAATGTTGTTACTTGGCTCCCTAAGCAGGCAGCATTTTCTAAATAGTTCTTCATGTAAAAGCGAAACCTTTTTCAGACAGACTTCTAAAGCATCTTAAAATGAATACATAGATCATCAAGCACATGTCTCACTAGAAATGGAGTCATAAGTTGATCAAAAGTTTAGAAAACGGGCATTTGAAAGAACATAATGCACTTAGCTTCTCCTTCAAATGGCTTTTTATATCATTTTTTCAGTCTGCAGCTCACATAAAGTCCATTTTCCTTAAAAATGTGATGTGTTGAGTAGAAAAGATGAAAGTTCGATAGAAGTTCACCATAAGCCGACAGTATAAACGCTCGACTGATTCTTTTGTGGAAGATACAATTTTGAAAGGTTGTGTTAGGTGCGTGTTTCTGGCGTTTTCTTTATATTGATCTGAATTCTATTAGCGCGTTTACACCATCCCCAACAAGAACCGGAGCAGAAACCTCATTCTGCTCCAGTAAACTGAACACACTGAGAATGAAACGCGTCCGTAGCAGAAGCTGAGAGCTTTCCTCAGATCTGCTGAGATGTTGAATCCTTCAGAGACACGCGAGGCAGTTCTGACTAATGCCAGTTTGCTACTGCGTAGTTTGTTTATATAACACACTAAAGTTAAAGTTATTCTTCAGTAAATATCAGCCAGATGGTCTGTGAACGGAAAACTAGCATCCCACGCTAAACGCTAGCATATTCTTATCTCTGTAAGGTGATGAAAACTTAGATGTTTAACAATGGTGAAAATGTGTTCAGCCATTTACACAATATCACAGTTGGAAAGCGATCCATCATCGTGAGCCAATCAGATGACAGTAATGAAAGGTGAGGGTTCTGATTGGGCTGTGAAACGTGCTGATCGTTTAAAGTGGCGGCTGTCTTACAGCTATCAGTGATATCCTTCACTCACACTTCCTAATATGAACTGACAGCAGAGGAAGAGAGAGAAGCTCTTCTTCCTTATCAAAGTCCTTGTTTCTGCTCCTTGTTCCTGACCTATCACAGTGGCAGTCTTCCTATCTTCTGTAGGGCAAGATGTGTCCAGATAATGCCCAGGATGGATGGATGAGTAGAAGAATGGACAAGTGGGGAAATGGATGGATGAAAGGATGGATGAGTGGTTGGATGGACGGATGATTGAATGAGTGGGTTGAACGGTGAAAGGATGGATAAGTGGGTGGATGAATGGATTGATGAGTGGTTGGTTGGGTGGATGGATGATTAAATGAGTGGGTAAAACAGTGAAAGGATGGACAAGTGGGTGGATGAATGGATTGATGGGTGGGTGAATAGATGAAAGGATAGATGAGTGGGTGGATGGATGGATGGATGGGTGATTGAGTGGGTAAATCAGTGAAAGAATGGTTGATGAGTAGATGGATGGAAGGAAATGTGTATTGAAGGATCAAGGAGGTTTATAACATCTGGAGAAACTCATTCATCTATGTGGCAGTTAGCTGGGCATGACTCTGCTATGTTTGCACTTGTGATATTAGTGGCTATCCTGATAATCCATATATCTTCATAATTTAATATGCCTATAATATTTGCTAGATCCTTAGCAGTTTTGTAATTTCCTTACAGTCTGTGGACACAGTTTATGAGTCTGTATGGGACCATCATCAGGAGTCTCATTTCAGCAAACCCTTAGTCAGACATGATTGAGATTCAACAGATTGTTCGTGTTTCTCATTCCCCTTTAAATGCTGTATTTATGAATCAGAAGACACACTAAACACCAGCCTCAACGCAATTATCAGCGCGCTGTGATTGGAGAGGCTGTGGAGGATTTGTTTAGCCCCGGTTCGAGTTTTTGTCAGGCTGTAATAATCTTCTATCAGTCGTTTTCGCTGTGTGGAAAACATTATTCACACAAATGTTTCTGTCCTTTTCTGTTCTCTGTTCTCTCTCTCTGTCTCTCCCTCTTTCTCTGTGTCTGTCTCTCTCTTTCTCTCTTTCTCTCGTTCTCTCTCTGTGTCTGTATCTCTCTCTTTCTTTCGTTCTCTGTCTGTGTCTGTATCTCTCTCTCTCTCTCTTTCTGTGTCTGTCTCGCTCTCTTTGTTGACAGAGATTAGGGGTAAGCCATCGATCCTCTGCTTGTATGTGAGCTTTTCGGTGTCTCCAGCTGATTTGGTGTCGTCTTGCAACAGAAAGGACAATCAGTTCCTGCACATTGACTCTAGACTCTGTCTTTAACTGAATAAAGCTAAAAAAGCCCCTTGTGTTTTAAGATGACTTAAAAAAAAAACTATTTAGACCCACTGTTGTTAGCTGCGCAATTGCACCTGACAAAATGGGTCAATCAATGTGGATTTATATGGACCTTATAGACCTAATTGATTGAATTATGAAAGGTTGTCCTTTTAGATAAATGGATTGAGGAAAAAAAGCTTTTTCATTAAAAGAAAATTGTAATGGTTTCATTGCTGGTACATTGTGATGTTTTTGACGTTCCTGTATTTATTCCAAATGATTTATCAGTTGATATATATTTTAATGTTTGCCACACCTGTGCATGATTTACAAAAGTATATTGACAACAAACTTACCGGCCATGAAACCATTTTGAATTATTCTTAAGAAATTAAATATATTGTCGTTTTTTCTCCAACCACCTGTCAGATAGAAACAGCTTTCCTTTATCCAATCATTTCCAAATGAATAGAATAGAATCTCTCTTGTGAAAATTCTCGCCCTCAGTTTTTTTTGTCTTGGTTCATCATCTCTCATTCAGTTGTAAATGCATCTTATCATCCAATTAAAATGTTTCACATTGACTGTAAAACTGAATTTACATGTAAACTCCAGTTTCCTGACCCTGCGATAACATGCAGTGCATCACATTTGTATGTCGTTCATGAGTCTTGACAGGCTTTCGTAAAAATCCATTTGGTATTAAAATTCGGCATGAGCGTAGGAGCCTGTGTGCCGGTCTTAAGAGTATCCTCAGCTGGGCTTTTTCTTTCTTTTATTTTAATCTTTTCTCGTATATCCAGGGATTTTCTCAGGTAAATAACATCACACACAAGTGCTATGTGGCGCGGTGTGAATATTGTTCTGCATTATACATCAGAGAGAGCGAGAGAACACAGGAGAAAAAGGTACATTTTTCCTCTGTAAAGGTTAGAAAACAGGCAGCAGGAGCAGCGCAGCTATTTGTTTTGCACCGCACTGACGGACGTCCACCCTTATGAATCGCTGCTGCGCTGTCTTCCTCTTATACACACCGCGGCTTTATCTCACAGATGCCCTTTATCTCTCTCTCCTCTCTGCTGTGTTTCATGCATAAGTAACTAGTGAAGACTGAGTATCGAACAAAAGAGTCGCTATGAAAAAGTGCCACTTCAGCAACTTGTCTGTGTCTCTCTAACTTTCAGATTTAATAAAGCTGCAAGTTAGCCTGAGATTGTGTTTAAGATTTGATGGGCCAGTGGGGGTCTGAGTCTTGTCTTTTCTTATGGAAGGTGAATAATTTCTAAGTTTAACTTTATGAGTTAAAAGCCGTTGTGTATTCCCACTGCTGACTGTTAATGAGGGAAACGCCAAGTGAATTTTTATTCACGTTGGCAAGCTCTGAAATAACACTGGTGCATTATGGGAAATTGGTTTTGTCATTTTTCTCGCTTGCCATTAGTTTATGTGCTTGTTTTTTATTCGTTTATACATTTCTAAATGTGAGACAGCTTGGCTTTGTTCTGAATCATCCCTCTATGCTATTTTTGCTGTTTCTCAAGTATGTAGAATGTATATTGTGCATGACATGTACCAGTTCCAAATGCATTCTGGGTGCTATCCCACAATGCAATGCGTCAGTAGAGTAGTATTCTGTTTAGAGCGCCTCCTAATGGTGTCTTACCAACCCTTATTTTTGAAGTTTTCAAGTTTAACTGCAGTTACTAAAGTCACCCCAATTATAACACTCTGTATTGTGGCCACTGACTCACTTATAGCACCATGTGTGACTGCCTGTGTGATTATTTCAAATGTAAAGCTGCTAGACTAGCCCATCCTGTCACTAAGCAGTAGCCAGGGAAGGTGTGGACAGACAGTTAGACAGCCGTTGTCAAGGTGAGGATCTGAAGTTCTGAAGAATGGATTAAGGGAATATAAATGGTTCTTCTGTAGGGGCTTCTGTAAAAGGCTTCTGTAAAAGGCTTCTGTAGTCCTTTCTCACACACACACACACACACACACACACACCTATACATTACTTATAGGTATGTAAGCTTGTTGAACATTCATTTTTATTAAACATTTATTTTTATAAAATATTTCATAGAGTGTTGGTGATATAACTGGCTTTTAAGGTGTGTGTTGATGTTTAAATGGCTGTGGGAGTTTGATTCTGTCACAGAAGCTGTAGAGCTTTACTGACATTGGCTGGTGGGGTCTGGCTGTGTTCCAATTCATCTCTAAGGTGGAGAATCAGTTATTTGCTTTTGCTGGGCAGTTTTTTCACACTAGGCTCTATAAAACATTTCTTTGTAGACTCAACAAAGTTCATGTTCCTCTCCAAATTGTTGCCTCAAGTTTGGAGCCTTTGTCTTCCACAGAATTAAACTTTTGTCTTTCAATTTGTCTTCTCTACGTTTGCTTATACTGTATATCCAATCCTGTTTATTAGGTGTTAGCATGTTTTGGCTATGAAGTGAACTGAATCCAGCTGAATCCCCACAATTTTCACCTCATCGGTCAACGGCCGGCCGGCTGTCACAATCGCTCACATATGCACACTCTCTGTAAAGAAGAAGGACCGGTGTCTTGAAGATCTTAGGCAGCCCATGAATCCTTTCTTGTGGGTTATTAAAGATTAACGCAGCCCAGTGGCCTCTCTGAAGCATTGATAGTCATCGCTGCGGCCCGGAATAGCCTCAGCCCGCTATACGCACCGGGCCATGCATTAAACATGCCTCTTTTCTCTGTTTCTCTCTATCTCAGGCCGGGCGCCCAGATACAATAATGACCGAAGCGTATCATATGAGCACGGTGTCCATGCTAATGACCTTTGACCCTAGCAAGACGCCGCTATCCCTCCTGTTGTCAAGCGAGACTGCAGTCACTGCACCGCTGGACAGCGCCCCATTAATAACAGGGTTGTGGACACGTCTATACATTCTGACATGCTATAATAACGAAACCAGGTCCTCTCACCTCTAAGAATTTAATTTTAGCCTCCAGTGACTAAATTATGGCCCAGATGGGAACTTTATGAATTATAGAAGACGGTTTGGACTGGATTTGCAAATCTTTGCCAGGTCTTTCTCCATCTGTGTTTTTTTTCTGTGTGGCGCTTGTTGGTGATCTTTGACCTGTGGTTCCTGCTGTTGATTGGCCGAGTTGAAGTGCAGAGGTGACTCCTGCAAGACTGAATCTTTTGCGTTATTTTGGTTTGTTTTAATCATTTTTACAAACTATCTGACCTTTATTTGCCTATTTATTGCTTCTTGCATCATGGGTACAGCTGTTGCATCATTTTTCTGTTGTTTCTCTAAGGATTTTTAAATAATTAAATATCAGTGTAGAGTTGAGTAAGTGTGTGTGTGTGTTGTAGGCTTAAACTAAATAAATAGGTATGTTATCAACAGCCAAGGCCATTTTCCATTTATTTCCAATCTGCAGTTATTTGCTTTATCCAATTTCCGGAATGTGTACCTAATGTTCAGGTTCGTAAAAACATTTTAACGTTTCATAAATATTTTATGTTTTAATTGTAGCAGCACTTGTTTATGCGCACACACACTTTCACACTTCTCTGAGTTAGAGCTGTCCGAGTGAGTGTATGGTCTAAAGTTTGATCTAATAATTTAACAGTAACTGTTGGGTCATGTTAGGTCACACGGTCTTGGCAGACCTTAAACCCACATTTGATAGAGAGTTTCAGCCAATGGATTAAGACTGTGTATAAATCAATAAGTTTAGCATACTGTTTTTGAACACTATGGAGCGTAATTGGAAATTGGGATTTAGTGGCTGTGGTTGTTGTTGTGGACGTAGACGCACAGGTTTATTGAGGTCAGATGAATGTAGCTGATTGGTTACACCTTTCATCTTAATGCTTCAATATGTGTATTAGTGTGTGTGTGTTTGTGTGTTGCTTTGTGCTTCACCTCCCTCAGCGCAGGGCAGGTGCCACTCTCTGTTAGCGCTGAGCCACAGAGCTCTGGCTGCCACATCACAGCAGCCTTTGATTCGCCAGCCTTTCCAGGTCGACGAGCCGATGCCTGATAATAATGTTGTTTGATTGCTGAAGTGGAGAGGTAATTGATTGATCCTTCTGCGCGTCTGGGGTCAGGCTTCAGAAGAAAGCCGCTCTCCGGAGTTGATTCGTGGAGGAATACATTCTACTCGTTCCCCCGTGCTTTCAATCACCTGGAAGATGACCAAAGGACGAGAAGATGAGTTGAGAGAGGCCATTTCAGAGCAGTGAGAGGGCCAAAATGGAGGATGTGTAAACATGCTGGCATTCAAAACCGTTGGTTTGGTACCAAGATAATTCCAGGTTTTGATAGTGGCGGCTAGTGTTTGTGATTCAGCGAAATACTGATGGCTTTGATACCCAGGTGATGTCCACATGACTAGCACAGCTTGAGACGCTCACAGGTACAATCTGTACGGTCAGTTTAGTGCTTGGTCATGTGACAATTTTGGCAAGGTTTTATTTTAAATACAGTCGGTCTGTTTGCATTTGACTTAGTTTAGAATTTCATTACATCAAACATTTATAAAAGTCAGTTTTCATACTGACTGTTACATTGAATTGAAACAATGTTTACTTACCTCAGAAATACTTTTAATATTTGTTAATATTATATTAATATTGAGTTTTCTTAAGTAGTGGATCAAGTAGCATATTAATCGTGGTGTCTTATTTGGCATTAAAATGGTAAGATTTTTGCTGGTATTTGTATCGACTGCTGAACTTTCTCTGTCGTAATAACCCCATTAGAGATACATACATAAAAATAAAGGCTTTTAATGAGTAATAAACTTTAATTAGATTATTGGATTGGATAATCTATCTCTCCGCATTAATTAAGATGAAGGTTAAACATTCTCCGCTCTGCCCGTAATCCAGCGAGGGCTGTAGGGTAACTGCCCTGTTAAAGAATACAAATGAGAGCTCAGGGCAAATTTAAAGCATGTCATTGACAATTACATGTGTTGACTGAAGGCCTGATCGTCCAAATGCATCGTGAGCGACTGCTGTGGGCTAAATGGCATCTGCAAGAGAACAAGGTTCAGCCTTTTCTAAACCAACATCAATGTGTCAGTTACCCTCAAAGTCACACAGGTGCCTTATATATGTGTGTGTGTGTGTGTGTGTGTGTGTGTGTGTGTGTGTGTGTGTGTGTGTGTGTGTGTGTGTGTGTGTGTGTGTGTGTGTATATATATATATATATATATAT
>JBAJNP010004451.1:0-17129 GCA_036877545.1 Yasuhikotakia modesta | reverse complement strand
TGTGTGTGTATATATATATATATATATATACTGTGTGTTTATGAGTGTGTGTGTATACACACATACAGTATATGTATGCGGTTTTGAACCACAATGTTTCATTTTGAACTGTTTTAAAATTGAGCACTACTGATATCTTTTCTGCAATTCATAAAAATATCCCACCAAGCATTTTTCTTTACGGTTTATTTCAAGAATTCATGCATTTTTAAACATGTCCTGACAGTGTTTTAGTGCCTATGAGGTTGTTCACATTATTAACTGTCAAACGCTACAATAAACACACGTGTAAGTGTGTGTGTTTCCGCAGCTTATAGTAATTCCTGCTCAGGCAGCGGACTGAATGCGCAGAGATGTGTTTTTAAACTGAAGATTGAGACATCGCTAATGACGAATCAGAGTTCTCGACTCGGGCGTCAGGTCTGCCATGCTGAGCAGGTAATAACCAGTGATTAGGCTCTTTATATGAGATATTAAATGCAGAAAACCAGGCCTTGCTCTGTGGAGAAGACAGCAAGAGAGAGAGAGAGAGGCTGAGAGAAGAAGAGAGCGAGAGAGAGGCAAAGCAAATTAGATGATGCTGAAAATAGAAGCGGGAGGTGCAGTCGACTGTTTGTGTTCATTCCCATCTCGTGCCAATAACATCTCTGCCACCTGTAATATGACATGCTACCGTTTCCAGTCCTCAACAATCCTGAATTATGTAATCCCAGTTCCAATACGTTTAAAATTTGATTTGATATCATTTGATGCTGATTTCAGACACAATTCCAAATGTTTAAATGATATGCGTTTTGTTTGTTTGGGTTAATTTAGCGTAACAGTGTAAGTATGTGGAGGATGTTCTAATCCATCCCCGGTGACCTTTATAAATGGCGCTTATTCATGAGTCTGTGGAGTTTGGTGTCATAATGTTGCATTAGTGAAATGTATTGTAGCTTTGGGCGAGCCAGTCGGAAAATCCCAGGTGAAGCCAAAGGATTTGAATTTGATTTAAAACATGATTTACTGCGTTCACTCCAGGCTACCCTCCCTCTGTGTGTCTCTCTCTCTCTATCTCTCTGGCTCTATTTGTGTGTGTCTCTCTCTCTGTCCCTCTGTTGTATTTAAATGAATCTGTTGGTGAGTTGCCGCGGTTGCTGTGTTCAGGCTTTGTGAAGCTCTTGCTGGCTGTCTGATTGTGTTGCGGAGGTGATGCGGCTCACCTTCATTACCGTGGGCGGCTCTGTATCCTCTCTCATGTCATTACCGGTACCTCCGGAAAGTGTTAGTTAAGGTACCGCTTCTCATTTTTGCGCTAAAAGATGCCAAAGAGGACAATTAAGGCACAAGGCTGTATTAATTGCTGTACCGGTAATACTTTAAAGTTTCCAGGATGTTTTTTCCTCAGTTAATGGTTTTACAGGGCATTTGTGACTACTGTTGCCCTGGCTTGCTAAGCACATCTTTTTCTATTGCTCTCTCTCTCTCTCTCTCTCTCTCTCTCTCACTCACTACTTGTAGAAACTGGAGTTGCAATGTAACTTTGTAAAGCTCGCATTTTACCCTAAAATCTACAATAATTTTATTTTGCATTATGAAAATTATGAAAAGACAGCGATTTTATAAATTTTTTGCATGGGTAAATGCAAACGATGTTCATGACAGACACATTTTTCCTCTAAAAATCTAATTACTGTAATTAACAGAGTTCATCTTTCTTATTCTTAATAATTCTCGTTACTGTAAACTTCCTGTATTTCTGTTACCGTAACAGAGAGGAGGGATGAATTGTCATGAACATCTTGGAGGTTCAATCAATAGATCTACTTCTAATATGTAATAATGATAAGATGTATCTATTAGACCAAATCTATTTTGTTTCTTATCTGTTTTGATTGTTCTTGGAGCAGATAAACATTTACATTTTCACAGAGAGTGCTCGTCCTTTTCCACTTAGAGAACTTCTAAGTACAGTAAAACTCCAAGTATGTTATTTTTTTTCAGTACAGTACATGCATTAAGTCATACCCAGATTGCTTTTCGCTAAATGGAACACTGTCTACCGCCAGCGTTTGCAAGTTAATCCAATTCCTGAAAAGTTACAAACTTTCCAGCCCTGCATTTTGATGCAATGCACCCAAATATGTGTTTCCACCCCAGATATATGAAAAAACAAGTGAATGTTCAAGCAAAACGAGAAGACAGAGGAAACTGAACACAGATCCTAATGGAATTTAAGGCAGAGCAGAGCATGAGAACAAAAATCTATTTTGCTGGATGTTACAGTTTCATACACGGCAGCTAAATTCAGTGAAATGATATTAGTTGTGTTGTAATGTGATTCTGCTATGTGTGAATATGAGATTCTAATGGATCTGAGGACATTACAGGAGTCTTTATCGCCAGTATTTATTCCTGCTGGTTTTAAATGTGATTTGCTAAGTACGAGGCATCCCAGGGTTGTGATTTACCCTCGCTAGGAGACAAAAAAAGAAGGACGGGAAACGTGTTGAAGCGTTTGTACAGAAATGCCATAACAGATGGTTATTGAGAGAGCTGTGGAGATATCAGACGCTGGAGAAGTTACTTTGGTCTTGAGTGGAAATAATGGCAGTTGAGAAGCGCGTCTCTCTAAAATGTTATCTTGTCTCTTTGATAGAGAACCATCAGAAGTTTCTGTTTTGCAGGCCGCATGGATCTCAGGTGCTGGGAGTCCGGACTGCTAGATTTTTCCAATCAAACCTGACAGACAAGCGCAAGATTGGTGTCTCTCTCTCTCTCTCTCTCTCTCTCTCTCTCTCTCTCTCACTCTCTCACTTACTACATCTCTCTTTATGTCTCTCGGTCCTTTCAGAGTACTATTGTTACCACAGAGCAGAGTATCCGCCATATTCGACTTTCATTTTCATTAAGCCGTGAATTGAGAACTTCAAATGAGATCCTTTCATTTTCTTGCTCTTTTGGAAGCCGAATGTACGTGAAGCCAATTTTGGAGAACTCTCATTACAGAGACTCACCCTACCCATAATGCCTTTCACCACCTTACCACCAAAGTCTTCATGCTAGTTTCTTATTTCTTTATTTATTTTGCTCAGAGATCAAAATGAAATGTAATGAAGATTAAGAAAAACATGCACCCAGTTGATTTAATTTAATTCGGCATCCAAGCATTTGTCGTCTCCTCAAAAAGATGATTCAGAAAACCCATTTCATTAGCGGCTTGTACCAACAGATATTCTTTCCTATCCTTTTTTTTGATTGGTGGAGGGGGACGGATGCTTGTTCCATTTTGAAAGGCTTGGCAGTGGAGTCCCAGCCTGAGTGATTTTCTTCTCCAGTTATATTGCAAACAAGCTGGATGCTAGAATTGAGTTATAATTAGAGCAAACCCATTTTTGATTAACATATGCCAACACATTTTAAAACATTTGTCAGCCAGTCATTTCTGAGACACAGCCTTGCAGATATAAAAAGAATTATTGTGACCAAAGTGTAACAATGTGTGTTTACCTGAATATTTTTGTATTATCAGTTTTTCATTGAAGGTATTTTTATTATTGTATTGTTTTTTTTGTAGCAGCACCAAACAGAACAGAAGTGTCACTGACACCCCCCCGTCTCCCATTGGTCAGGAAAACAGGCAGTTGTTACATCATTGGTTGAATGTAGATTGTTCTGTTGGGCTGCCCAAGCAAGCAGGCCAATGGGTTTACAGCAACATGAAGCCACAGTTGTGGGGAAATCAACTTAAATGTGGTTTATTTGTAGTTGCCTCAGTGAGGATTAGTATTTTTAAAAATATTTTTTTATAATTTGCATTTGTATTTTTTTTTAAATCAGTCACTTAAGCATATCTTTATTTTCTTCTTTTAAAAACATTTGTATAACCCAGACAAACACAATTACCCATAAGTCATTTACAGAGCCAGAGTTTTTTCTGTTTACTGTACAATAACATTTTAAAGTAAATCCAAACTTTAATTTTAATGGGTGTTATTGTTGTGCTTGGCTTGTTTGCCTCCTGCTGTTTAATGGTATATTTATGTAGCGTTTCTCACTGAAGACTTCATCACTCACATGGACACCAATCACAGCAGAAGATCTGTCAGATACTGTCTTATCTCATCACATTACAAACCAACCACTGCTCGTCTTTTCATCTACATACACCCCTCTCTCTCTCTCTCTCTCTCCCCCTCTTTCTCTTGCTCGCTCTCTCTCTTGCTCAGTCTCTCCCTCTCGTTCTCTCTCTCTCTCTCTATGTTTCTCTCCATCGTTTTGTCTTTGTGTGTCTCTTTATCTTTATACTGTAGGTCTCTCTCTCTCTCTTTTTATGTCTGTCTCTCTCCCCTTCTCTTGTTTTCTCTCTTTATCTTTTTATGTTTCTCTCTCACTTTCACTCCCGCTTTCTACATCTCTCTCTCATGTGTTTCTCATTGGTTTGGATTAGGACAGAGAGACCACAGACAATCACACGCTGTCACCCTCAGCACAAACCTCAAGCTAGTTTGACTCTAGCTCAAGGTCATCCCCTCATTCCAGAAGAACCCTGCAGGTGCTCCTCAGCTTCTTGAAGATAGACAGCTTTGCATTCCAGCGAGAGGGTTACCTGACCTCATCCACATCCACCACATGCTACTAGCCGCCCGCACACCCGCTGTCCCCTGCCTCCCACGTACCCGCTAAAGCCAGACACGTTGCCCATTTGCACGCTAATGTGAATCATATATATGACAGCTCAGAGCAGAGGTGATCCCACCGGTCGCAATTGAATCCCCACCGGAGAAATGCGAACTATATTATTTCGCCTACGGCTGGGATTGGCGCTCAACTCCCTGATGAAAAAATCAAGGGCGAGGCCACCAAAAAACACAATTTAATGGGTCATTTTTTTAAAAAACATTCTATGAATTTAACGAAAATGGCCTTTGTCCCGCCCCCACATCTGTGCTAAAACTGTAAGGTGCCTTCCTTTCTTACTTTATTTTCCCATCCAATCAGCATCCAGTCTGTCATAAACTGTTTCAGTATAGTACCTGATGATACTAACATATAAAGCTTCCTGTATGGATATGTACTGTAGAACTTAAAGGTAGGGCAGGCGATATCAAGCTAGCAACAGCAACCTATCTTGGCATAACTAGTATAAGTTCCCGCCTTTTTTCAGAGCGCTTTTCAAAGCCAAACTTTGTTTCAGTTTCACAGCAAATACGACATCTTAGAATTCCAATTGTACCATCGTTTTCTAGCTCAGTAGATACAAATATGTAGACGTATATTTGCACCACTTTTTTTTAAGGATTGTAGTCAGGATGTGAAGAGACTTTCAACCACCGTGACAAAGTGTTTCTAAAACAAGTCGCCTACCTTGTTTTACTGCCTGCTGGGGGAAATAACACCTCGACATACAGAAAGAGAATTTGATTTAAACACATGAGTACGTATGATTTTACAGTTGTGTACATGTCTTTCAGTATATTTTTTACAAGGCCAATAGAAATGCATGCATTGGTTTTCCCTTTAAATGCATCAGTGGGTGATCCCATTAAAGCACGATTTCTGCATTCACTGTAATACGCAGTACAGTGTTGCCCAGGTTTATGAGTGCATTGTGTGATACGACCACTATAATGATCTATAGCTGAGGGATCGCTTACAGATAACAACTACCCTTGCATGCTTTAAAGCCCTTATCTGGCTCTGCTCTGCAATACATCCACTGGTGTAGTGAGAAAGCACTTATTTTTAGTCTTGGCGTCTGCTGCAATGCAGTGTAGGGTCTTGGAAGGTGTTAAGAGTAGTTTTGTACTCTAGCCTCCGTGAGGAAGCGACGGATGCATTTGTCTGGTTCTCTGGAGACCTTTGACGGTCTTAAAGCAGGACTGAGTCATTCTGAGTCATGAGTCACACCTTAAGAACTAGCAGCGTCCACAACAGTAAAAAGAGTTGGAAAGAAAAGCTTTTGTTCTTTTAAAACTTTCCTGTTATGTATTTTTGGTCCGGCAGTATGGGTTTAAATGAATCGATCTCTCAAAGTTTTCAATCCTGGTTTATTCCACAATCTGTGTAGCACTGAAACATTGAACAATGAAAGATTTAAGAATAACACATCATGCAACGTAAAACAATAATAGTTTATTATTGAGAGTTTTTATTTATTCATTTTCACATCAACTGTTCCTTTAACAGGTCGACAGCGGCTGGTCCAAGCCTTGTAATAGTCTTTACAAAGCAAATACTTACCAAATTAATGCTTTTCTTTCATTTCTCCCTATAGTTGCCTGGAACGGGACATGTGGCGAGGGCATCATTTGCTCCGTGAAGCTTTGCCAACTTTCCCCTGCCAAATTTTTATGTTTGTAGACCAACACCAGACGAGGTGTTAGCGAACAGTGCGCTCAGTTTCTATTTTAAAGTTCAGTCAATCCTCCGCAGGGAACACTTTCTCAAACCGTGTAGCTGCTTCTGTCTCCACCGTCACCTCTGAGGACCAGCCTTCGCTGTTTTCCACAGCCGGCCCATAAATCATAAAGCTGGCCCTGGGCCGCGCTCTTTGGCAAAGCCTCTGTGATTTAATTGAGTCCTTCTCTTTCTCAGAGTTCTGGAACGGAGGAGCGTTTGCTAGGTTCCATTCTGAGGGAGACTCTGAAGGAGCCCTGAAGTGTTTAGAGTCACGTTTGCCAGTATGAAGACACAAACCGCCCTGTACCGACCCCTCACCCCTGCACCTGCCTGCACTACAGAGAGGGCTGCTGGCTTTGTAAAGTCTCATGCCCCCCTCCTGCGCTGTTTAGAGAGCGATTGCGGCCCTATTAAGACGGAAGTTGAAACGTGCCCCTGTGATTCGGCCATTTTGTGGCCTGAAAGGGAGCTTGATTAGTCCAGACCCCGAGGGGGGGTTGAATTGTTACAATTATAACACTCTCGGCTCTTTAACTGTGCAATCACTCGCCTTGCCCGTCTCTCTTTCCCCACACGCACACGTGTGCTGTTATCGCCCTACGCCGTTCGCACACGCTCGCTTTAAAGTACAGAAGGCCGCTCCCAACTCCCGCACTAATGGCACAATTTGCAGTTTCCTCCCTCGCTAGCACCATGCGGGGTAATAACAGCCCGCTGCCGCACTGAAAACAAATGCTTTCAGAGAACAAAAAGACTGACAGGTTATTATCCAGTCCAGCGGGTCGGTCGAAGGCCACGTTAGTGCTGGGTTGCGTCGGAGAGGCAGTGATGTATGTTTTTGTGAAGGCTACATTAAGCATTTAGAAGCTGAATGCTTCGGTTTGGCATACAGGTGGGTTTAGCTTGAATATGTGCATAAATTAGCGATAAAATCGCATCTGATTTTCAACCAAGGTTAGAAGTTACTGCAGACTTACAGGGGCGAGAGAGAGCTTCTGTTAAACTCAGTGTGTTATTACTCAGACGTGTACATATTTATGTAATGTAACTTATTTAGTGAGGTTTCCTTAAGCTGTTGAGATGGTAGCAGGGCGACCTTCTGTCTGTGCCAGTAACCTCCACAGACACTATAATTGTGGATCAGACCTTTTCAATGGTCAGTGGAGACATTTGTTCTGCCTTTCTTTAAAAATGTTCCAGCAATATTCTTTAATATTCTCGGTGTGGCGTGAATCACCTTCTTAAGGTCATGTCAAAGCATTGCAGAACTTCAGTTAGTGATATTAGACCTGTATGAATTGTGTGGAGCAACAGAGGTTGTGATGCAGAAAGGCAAAGAAAGTGAATCGTGGAGGATAATTTGTCACCATGGAGACATGGCGGCCAAACCAGGCGATCTCATTTCCTGTATGAAGACAGGCCTCTGGTCTTCTCCACGTGATAGTTTCACCTAGTTTAATTGGGCTAAAGCGCAGCTTCACAAACAGGCACGCGTAATTCATACCTCAAAACTCTGAAATGTTTTGCCCTCAGCAGTGTTTCATGTTTTTTTTTTGTTCCAGAAATGCAGCTGATTACAGATTGCAGTTTTGGGTTTGTGGGTTTTGTTTGTGTAAATGATGCTGTAAGACAAACAACTGAAGTTCCATCTCTGAACTTTGGTTCTCTCTCTCTTTCTCTTTCTCTCCCTCTGTCTCCCTGTCTCTCCCTCTCTCTCCGTCTGTCTCTCTCTCTCTCTGTCTGTCTGTCTCTCTCTCTCTCTGTCTGTCTCTCTCTCTGTATGTCTGTCTGTCTGTCTCTCTCTCTCTCTCTGTCTGTCTCTCTCTCTGTCTGTCTCTCTCTCTGTATGTCTGTCTGTCTGTCTCTCTCTCTCTGTCTCTCTCTCTCTCTCTGTATGTCTGTCTGTCTCTCTCTCTCTCTCTCTCTCTCTCTCTCTCTCTCTCTCTCTCTCTCCTTGTGTTTTAATTGGTTCTCCTTGTAGTTTAATTGTCCAATGAAGCTTCTCCGTCCTGCACACGTCGCTGCCTCCCCATCGCGCGCGTTCATGTTTTGCCCGTCTGCGTGTAATATCTGCCGCAGACAGCAGGAGGTCTCGGGGCTGGTGGGCGTCTGCGTGGGTTGGCCATATTCATTTACTTCGCTGCTTCAAAGCTAAATACATCGCACGGAAAAGCCAGTTTCGATAGTAACCCGATAAACGGAATCTTAATGGGTTTTTGTTGTTGTAAAAACCTTTCCTTGCCTTAGATCTAGACGGAGGGCGACTTCATAGACACCCACCGAAAGAACTGACATACTGCCATCTAGTGGCGTGACTCGGTTCCTCACCGTTTTGCGCAGCATGCAGAATTTATATATAGTCTGTTCATAGATTAAACCATCTTTTTTCTCAGATGCATTATCAGGTTTGTAATGAGATGAGGCATTAGCCATTAAAAACCTGCTTTTAAAGCATTTATTGTATCGAACTAAAATGAATTAATTATGGTCTATAAATCCCATAAAATCATCCCACGCAGCAACATTTTTTACGATCCCGTATTCCGTTTGTTGGAAGGTGACTTTTCATTGCTATTGTGTTAAAACGTCTTTAAAGGGTTATTTTTCAATCATGGCATCATATGCTGTTATCACAAAGCCCAGGTTGTTTTATTATGTCCTATTTTTGCTTTATTTTGTAGCAATGTGACAAAGTTACAAAGAGAAAAAGTCTTTATTGTTCCGGCTGGTGTTTGGAAGGGTGTATTTTTTTAGCATTGGATTCCAAAGCCGTAACACTACTGTTTTTTAGCTCAAGTCATACGTATCAGCCTATACTATGATAAAAGCGATATGATTTAGTTATGAAGTGAGTCACCTGGCCTATTTAGTTCATTATTTAGACCAATATTAACTCCTGAGACTAGAATGCATCTGACGGCTGTGTATAAGCTCATGTCCGTACTCTTCCTCTCTCAGATCACATAAACCTCACCGTCTGTCTTCAGAACAGAACATTACACCAACTGCAGCCTGTCCATTACACAAGGAAACCCAGCCAACTGCTGAGCCAATGACAGGCAGCACCTCAGAGCCCTTTACTCTTATTAAAAATGACTCAGCCTCACTCTGGATTGTTTAACCGCTCTTCGTCTATAGACTTCAACAATGTGCAAATAGTTATTTATGTTATACTACAAGGTTGTTTTAATTACGGAGCTTGTGATTGGTTCAAAGGTGAGATGAACCAATGAGGTGAAGCTGTTGGTGTATCGTGTTTTAATGTTGGTATGTGTGATTTTTTTTTTTTTTTTGAGGCAGTGGGTCTCTGCATGCAATATTTCACGAAAGCCTTGGGCACAGACATCTGTTTTCTAATGACAGTTAATTAGATTCTGTTGAGTGCAATCAGAGGAGGTTGCCACTAATAAACTGGGAGTGTGTGTGTGTGTGTGTAGTTGTGCAGTTGTACATTTGTGGGAACCTGTTTGAGTTTAAGACCATCAAAATGAGGGAAAAGTGAGGACATTTAAGTTTAGGTTAAGTTTAGAAGGATTGTTGGTGAGTTTTTTGATGGTTGCTTTCTGTCCTAAGTCAAAAGTCTATATCTAAATCTATTTGGTTTTTGCTTTTTAAATAAGCTCAGGTCCCGTGTTCCCTACATGTTTTCCCACTTCTTTTGTCCACCTGACAAAAATCAAATTTCTTATTGCATCTCTTCACACCCGCCTCATTTGATCTGAGATTTAAACTGTCATACAAGTTACCCCACAAAGTTTAATGCAGTCAGAGATGTAATTTTCTCAAACCTGTATCTTTATAATTATTGTGATGTTTGCCTTACAAAGCACCAATGATGAACTGTTTTCATATGACCACACACACACACCCTAAAACTCTTGTTTATTCACAGCAGGCATATAATCATTTCGCCTCTGCCTCCTCTTCTTTCTCATCAAACACGCTGTGTCATTCCTGTTATCCTGGATGGATTACGATCATCTGTCGATGAACAATTACGGTGCTGATCGCGCTGCTGTAATTCTATTTCTGTGGGAAGAGCGCAAAGACACCCAACTCTGATTACATGCCATAATCCCCTTATTAGCTGTGAGTTATGCGTACAGACATCTCATCCCACACTGTTACCGGGGTCCCGCTCTGATCCCAGATCAGTTTTTTCCTAAACCACAATTGCAGGATCTGATTGGTCGACGGCCATCGTGGGTCTGTTTGTTTCGTTTGTTTGTTTTCGTTGGTTGTTTCGTTTCGTTCTTTTAATTAGGATTTCACAAACAGGAATAGCCCATGCTGAGTGGTTGCTACGGTGTTGTCATGGTATCACTGCACCAAGGATTAAATCTATCTGTGATTCTGTTTTCATTTTTCATCCCTTTTTTTTTCAACTTTTACAAAGAAATGTTGTTAAATTACTTTGCAGAATACAGTGGAATAGTCAATAAACTTTCACTGTAATAACAAACATTATTATACATGCTTGAGACAGTAATTCATATTTATATTAATATTTTCAGAGCAGCTTTCGGCGGATCAACATGGTCACACTCGCGGTGTTTCTGGCGACGCAAAACTCGATTAGCCAGGAAAGCCAACAAGCCTTTATAGCAGCTGTCATTTTCTATTTACCTCATAACATCACGCAGACTTATTAAATCAAATATATAATAACATAGAGAGATGATCTTGTGATGGAAGTCCCTGTGATGTGTGTAGTATGTGTGTGTGTAGTGTATGTGTGTGTGTTTGTGTGTGTGTGCAGTATGTGTGTAGAATGTGTGTGTGTTTCACTGTTATATGAGGTGAAATGGACAGTAAGAGATGCCATCTGCTGCGAATAATTGTGGCGGAGGACATTTTTATATCAGTGACATTATGAAGTGGAGTCGTTATCTTTTTCTAGATTTTAGTTTCTCACCCGAAGATCTTTCTCACACAGATCTAAACCATGTCAAATTATTCAGGAGGGTCTTGAGAAGCCCCTTTGTATAACATATACAGGCCAGACGGCAGAACTTCACTATAACACAATACACAGAACACACATAGGGACCAGAATACTAAAGACTTTTTTATTTAGGGCTTTTTTATTTAGGTTGGTAAGCAACCACCTAGCAACAGTCCAAAACATTCTAGCAGCCACTTAGCAACGCCCTCACGACTTAGCAAAGCCATTCAGAACACCTTCCCAATGACGTAGCAATGCTAACAACATACTAACATGTAGCAACGCAACCTCCCACACTCCTTACCTTCAGAACACATCAGCATCTCATTAAAGCAACATTATTGGCCACTGAGCTATAATCCATCAGCGATAATGTTCCTTTTGACGATCAAACCGAGACAATAACCATAATGGTCAATAATCATACGCTATTCTCAGCCTTTCAAGTACGATTTATACCAAATTAAAGAGGAATATGAGGGTTTTTGGATTCTTAAGGCTGTAAATGGGAGTGTTTTGGTACAGATGTTGATCACTGAGGGACGTAGCCATGCCACCGCAGTTAATGTCTCACGTGTGGATGGGCTCGTCTCAGCTGGGTTGACTAATTGGCTGTGCAGTGCTGAGGGGAGTGTTTAGAGTGGGGGGTGGGGGGTGGGGGGGGTGCAGCTGTACACTTGTAGTGATAAATCAGCACTTCTGTTGATCTATGAGCCTCTGTGTGCTCGTACTCTTCCCAACACCTGTCTCCTTCCCCTACTGACACACACGGTGTGTGCACTGCTTAAAAGGCAGAGTGGGCATGTTTGATTATAAACTCATTGTCCTTGTTGTTTAAATAAAGATTTGGGATTCAATGTCTGTTTTCTAATTTAAAAATTAAAGTTTTGATATTTTGAAAACGTAATAAAAAATATTTACGATTCTGAAGGTCAGTAGTCTAGTGTTATTCGAACCCATGTTTCCCACATGGGCACCATGGCTCAATATATCTGCTAACCGCTAAGCCATGGCTCTCACACGTGCATACTTTAATGCTTCAGTATTTGATATCCGTGTCCGCAGGTTCATCCAGGAGATCGAGTCACGTATGGGTCCAGCTCAGGCCAAGCAGTGTCAGCTACGCACCTTCCTCACCTACTACATCAACGACCTGTTTCTCAGTCAGGTCCGCACAGAGACGAATAAAGAGATCGAGGCTGTGACCAAAGTGTCCGACCCACTCAAGATCCTGGCTAATGCTGACACCATGAAAAACCTGGGGGTTCAAAGACCCCTTCTACAGGTATATTGTATTTCTTACCTTTTAAATTTCAACACGGCCTCTTCTGTGGCTCTCTGTAAATTTTTTATGTTTTCCCCAAAGACAGAATGACACTATATGAATTTGCCCCAGACTTTTGGCACTGCTTGCTAAACCTGACAGTGAGATAGTGTGAGATTCTCAGTTATAAGTGTATGATTTAAACTACAGCCCTAAGTGTTTAGGGTTTTATCTTGAAAAAATGTGATCTTTAAGAAACCTGTTTCTGTTTGAGAATAATTCTGAAAATATTTATCAGATTTAGCTAACTTTAGTGGATATTTCAGCATTCTCTCTCTTCTTTCTTTCTTTCTTTCTCTCTATCTTTCTTTTCTCGCTCTCTCGCTCGCTCCCTCTCTCTCTCTCTCTCTCTCTCTCTCTCTTCCATTAGTCCATCTGTTTATTACACTGTTCAAACAACATTTGTCTCCTGGTCAAGTGTACAGAAGCCCTGTCTGATTGTTTTCACTTCTGAATTACACAGAGATGGAAGGTTATATTTTTTCCTTTCTGTCTCTTCTCCCTCAATCTCTCGAGAGGGCCGATAAAGGCCACCTAGCCCCCTATCACCCTACATCATAATTGGAGCTGAAATTGTGTTTGATCCTGGCTGACCTGGAATCAGCAGTTAAGTGCAGCTTATATAACACGCAGCACAGCGCCGCGACGACCGGCTGCCAGCTGTCCATCTCTCCCAGGGCCACTTCCTGCTGGCACAGGAAGTGCTTTTTTATTACCATGGAGACCGCTGTACTTGCTTGGTTTATCTGTTAAGGGACTGACTGTTGTCTTTGTTCTCACCTGTCTAATATTTGGTGGTCACACACACACGCATGCTGTTCACACAACCGCGCACATACACTTAATCTTTTTCTCATTCCTTAGGGTTAAATTATATCCTACAGCTGTGCTTTCCCGCCATTTTTGTTGTTCCAGTCAGTTTTTATGAACCCCTGCAGCCCCATCGACAGAAGTTAAATATTGACTTCATAAACATCAAACCAAAATTAAATTCCTTTACTGTACTCATACTGTACTCATACTGTACTCATACTGTACTCATTGTTTAGAATTATTTAAGTAATTAAGTAAGTAATTAAATATACTTCAAAATAACTAAATGATACATTTTTTTAAAAAAATTCCGGAATAATTTATTTGAGTTATGAGATACAGTATATATATTTTTGGATATATATATTTATTTGAGATCATTTGAGTTAAAGTACATCACAACTCCATTTACCTTACATTTATTCATTTGGCACTTTTGCTAGTTATTTTAATCTTATAAAAGTGCCTTGCATGTTACTTTCATGCCTTATTTTTCATAGAAATATAAATTTTTTATTACAATAAAATGTAGGTTCATATAGAATTAGCGCAGGCGTCTTCTGGCTGGGAATCAGAGTTCTGTAGGATAAGATCTTCAGAATTTCTCCACCACAGATGAAAGAACTTACAATATATTCTCCCTCTCGACTGTCCGTCTAGATAAGCACTTCTGTTTGTTTACGAGCGTGTGCGTGTGCAATTGTGCATGTACAGCTGAGTTATTTCACCGTCCTCCTGCGCTTCGAATGCGTGATCTGGTCAATTAGCCTCATAAGATGCCGTCTTTAAACTATACGAGGGCCATCCGGAGCACATTTGGTGGAGTGTGATGACTTGAGTGCGTTTATACAACCCGATTGAGAGCCGTTCACTTTCAACCGAGACCTGTCATCTCAAGTCTCACGTTTTGTGCACGTGTAAGTCACGCGTTTCTGTTCTCGGAAAAGTGTAAGTTCATTACATAGCAGCTAAAGCTCACAGGCGGTTGTTTACGAGTATGATTCCCCCTTAGCGAGGACTGCGGCATCTTGCTAATTACCCTGCTGGGCTAATGAGCGACTCTCTGGATAGCGGGAACGCCGTAAAATGCTCCTTTGTTTGGGCTTTTTTCGGTTTTAATTACTTTCAATCAAAGATGCCACAGCTCCGCTCCTGTAGAGGCTTACACGCAGCCTCCCGGCCCGGTTTTCTCCTTTGAGCCGCGGTGGAATGTTTCCTGGGTCGTGATGAGGAAAACAAATTAGAGAATAAGAAGAGACGATTCTCTCTGAGAAAAGCGTTTAATGAACTTCTACATCAAAAGCTAGGTTAGCTGGATGTTAGCTTTCTAGATGTTAAGCTGGCGTGTGCGTTAGCGCAGCCGTAGCGTTTGCCAAGCGCTCAATGGTGACATCCGTGGCCAGCTGTGAGATGTGTTTTTAAGACACCTGTGAACCTTAGTTAACAAGGAACTATTAGGTAGTTATAGGAACTTATGTTACAATGTAAGCTTTATAGACAATTTAATTATGTATAACTAGAAAGTCACAGTTTTCTATGTTACTGTTGGCCAGGTCTGGCTAATTAACTCCGCCCCCCTGTGCTTGATTGATGGACACAATCACCTATAATCTGTGTGGTGCCATTTGTGCTGTCTATTTGTGTCTAAAGACTTATTAAAGCCTGTAATGGCAATTTGTCCAGCTCCCAGAGTCCCTGCTTGGGCAGTTAGCAGCTGAGAAGGTGCAAAAGTAAAATTGACCTTGACTTATTGTCTCCTCAGAATGGCCAGTTGTTCATCCTTCAGGAAGACATTGTGAAGTTTAGTGTGGCTTCCCTCCAGATTGCCTATTGTCTTTGTGATCCATCACTGGTCATGAATGAGGCAAATGATGCCTAAAGCGTGTGTGTGTGTGTGTTTCCCAGGTGCCATGCATGGGTGTAACAGCAGGTGTTTTATGAGAAATCAGCCTGGGAGAACTGGAGCATTGATCCGTAGGGAAAGAGAGGGTGTTTCACAACATTAAATATACTGCTATACTGCTCTGTGCTTTTATAATCCATGTTAACACAAATACACCCAAACACTCGTTCACTTCTGGGTGAATCTCAGAACGGATGTTGTCACAGCTGTTGTTTGTCAGCACCCGATCAATTGTTTGCCATAAGCTGATGTCACCTTAGCCTTTATAAGCCTGTGTCTCCAAAACAACTTGTTTTAAAACTATGAACTTTGGTCAGGGAGGCCTCATGTAATCTGACAGCATATTGGACTGACTCTACTTTTGTCTCTCCCTGTTTCCACTTCAGATTAACACCCTGAATAAGGTCTGTGGGTGACTAATGAATGGCCATCTGTATAAGGTTGTTGTTGTTGTGTGTTTAATTAGAGACACTAGTCAGTTAGTTGGCCAATTGCTAAACTTTGTTGAAAGCCATAGAATTTTGTTATTATGGAAAGGTTGGTTTGCAAACACTGGCACAAGAGTGTTTGACATCCATCTGCTCTGGAAGTGAAAGGTGTTACTGTTTGTGTTATCAGGGCTGGTCGTGACACTAACAGCCCCTGCTATCAGCGACCCTGTGCTGGAAGCTATCGCTGGCTGTCATTTTTTTTACAGTGACAAGGGTAATGATATGAGAGCAACTGGCCATCTATACTCTTGTACTGTACTGTATTGTACTGTACTATACTATACTGTACTCCACTGTACTGCACACTACTGTACTCTGCTGTACTCTACTGTACCATACTCTTCTATCTCTATGCCCTGAACTGTTTCTGTGATACTATCTGCAGGTCCTGACACTACAGATTGATTCACTTTATTAGAAATGTTTGGGAGCAACTGTGTGCTTTGATTGGAGGTGGTCCCCATTAATCTTCTCCACTGGTATCCACTGTTACACAACCAGTTTCAACCAGTGTTGGGCAGCCAAAGTTGGAAAATGTAGAAACATGTCATTTGCATTGAATGTGGATATTTGTGGTTATGTAATAACATAGTTCAATTGCAATTCTGCATTTATGAGACACTTTTTAACTAGAATAAACATAGAGTCAAACCCATGACCTTGTACTGCTAACACAAGTTTTCATACTGTTACACTTTCTCCTCTTCGTCCTCCTATCAGATAAGATAAAAATGCTAAAATAAGAATTGTCAGGCCTGAGTGTGTTTCACGAGTGTGTTTTCTGAGACGTGATTTCTCGTCTGTGTGTGTCATTCAGTCAGAGCTCTTTCTGAAACGCAGACTCAACTGCCACCGGCGTTTTCTAATGAAGCTGACCTTTTTAATCACACTGTATTCACCATCAACACACACACACACACACAGACACACACTGCTACACATAAGTCTGGAGTTGAACTAATGAGAGTGACCTTTTTGTTTGTAGGGTCTGTGTTGTGTTGGTTAGTGTGTGTGTGTGTGTGTGTGTGTGTGTGTGTGTGTGTGTGTGTGTGTGTGTGTGTGTGTGTGTGTGTGTGTGTGTGTGTGTGTGTGTGTGTTATATCTGCTGATTGGCATCCTGTTGTGCTGGCTCCATTAGTGGAGTGCAGCTCTGTTTGGCACACACATGGCATGAGCCTTTATTATGGACCTCTCATCGCCACAGAAACGACAACAGCCAATCACGGAGCAGGTGAGGTCTGGGAAGGATTGTGAGACTGCAGGAAGTCT
>JBAJNP010004450.1:6281-33577 GCA_036877545.1 Yasuhikotakia modesta | reverse complement strand
AATTTAAGTTTGTGTGCAACGAGCATCTGTTTAATAATGAACACATTTATTTTAATAGTGAGTCCTTGTAAACCACAGCCACATATCGCCTACATTTTACAGCATGCAAATAATAAATATAGCAGTATGGAATTAAAGTAATAACAAAACTGCAGGTAAAATAAATGTAGCCCATTTGGTTGCACAGTGCGGTTATTGTTGTAGAGCAAAAATACAACACTGGGCAGCTCTCACCATCTCTCTAATTGTTATTGCTTTCCAGTACACAAAGTACGGTGTTGTGCTAGTAAACATGTAGAGTAGGATTGATAGTGTCTAAGCAGATTGTGTCTAAGGTTTCATACAAACGCTTCGGTTTTATGCGAATAGATGTACAATATAAAGCTATTTGGGGTCCCATTTTTCCTTAAATGCGGGTGTAGCATAACTCCTCTCTGTTTTCTTTATTATATCTCTGCCCCACGCTGGGTACACAGAGTAACTTCACTCAACATGAGTTTCACTGAGTTTACATCCGGGGCTTTTCCCTAGGCAATGGGGGGCGCACCACAACCGTTCCTTAGGCAAAGTGAAATAAATTCGCCGCACCGTTACACAAACTAGTTCTCTTTTTCTAAGTGTTATTTCTCAATCGACAGTACTTGTTCCCGCGCGGTTTGCAACAATATCACGTTAATTCCCATCGTGACAAATAACTGGTTCTGTTGGATGAGTTATTTTGAGTGTTATACGGCACGGATTTGCTGTCCCATTATCTCTCTTCTGCGCGCATTGATATGCCGAGCGCACAAACTGGGGGTGAATGGGATGGAAGAAGAGTTCTTGTTTTGTATGTCAGTTTCTGGCTTTTTATGTATATTTGGTTAAAAATCAAACGAACAAAGCGAAGATTCCTGCTAATAACCTATAAAAAACTTTAGGCCGCTATCGGGGATAATTTCATCCGCGGGATGGGATTTTGGTGATGAATGCCTGGCTGTTTGTAGATATATATTTAAATAACTGGTGAGTGTGTGTAAGTGTATGAAGATCGGTGTTTGACTGCTGGAAGAGTGTGTACAAGGGTAAGTGCACCTCGTTTTTAAATCTTGATCGTGGTAACTTTTATGGACGCTGTGTTTAAACTCCTTTGGCTTCTTTATTCGACGGTGTTGGGGGAGATTTGAGTGAAGGTGAAGCGCGGAGGCAGCGCAAGGGGGGTTTTGTTCATTTCTCTTTATTCTAGGAGTTGCGTGAGAGAGAGTACAGCTGCAGTAAACCATGCATTATAACTTACCGCCGTTACACAATAAACCCTCGATTCACACCGAAACACTTCGCAAACGCCACTCACTACACAAAACTGTGCTAATATGGATGGAAATCGCACTCCGGCGTGTGCCGTAGTTTTCACACCGTGTCGCGAAACAGTAACGGGATGCCATTATAAAAGCACTTTGCACTTGCTTGCATGTACGTCTGTATAAGAAGAGAGGGAATGTTAAGCGATTAACGTGATAAAGTGAACGCCTTCACTCCTGCTGTCTTCAACTCGAGCAGCCCTCGATGTTGAGCTACTATTATTGTTAAGAACCGCTAGGGCGACAAGACGTGTGATCATGAAAGATTTTCTCCCCGTTTGGTTTCTCGGCACCACGCCTCGACATGTAACATATCAGCACCAACGCGAGATCGCCGTCAGAAACTGTTATAAAACGTGTGCTGGTATAACGTTAGGGAAAGTTGTAGGCCCCGTGCACCGTAAGTTAAATGTCTAATGTGTGAGTATATAAAGTGATGGTGCTGTTTCCGGTGTGGATGCGCTGGAACGTTAATGATGATGATGATGATGATGATGACCCGTCTCAAGCTTTCAGATGGCGCTTGGGCCGTCTATAGCTCCTGTCTTACTCTCTCAATTTTTTCACAAGATTTTCGGATGACGGATGTGTGTCGTTTTGGTATAAACACTTGTGTATTGGGTCTAGTGCTGAACAGCGGTAAACACTGTTGTTTCTCATCAAAATCACACCCTGTTTTTTAACATCTTTGGGTATGAAATGAGTGCATGTAAAGTTGCTAAACAATACAGGATATTAACAAGGTCTTTGTTCCTTAGTTTTCTATGTTTTCTGCACGTGTGGCTGTTCTTCCATTTTTACCAATGTTGACTGTACAGCCATTTTTCTGTTTTCTTCCTCCTCTCGCTACCTGCTTGTTTCTGCAATGGGTCAGTCAGTTCATTGTGTGTTAGATGTTTTATAAACACGAAGTTTAAACAAATGCATTTTTCCAAACAGTGTATTCAAATACATGAATAATACAATTGAAATGCACTCAGTGGCTGTACTTAGAAATGTGAAGTTAAGAAGAAATCTTTTATAACACACACATTATTTAAGCTAGACTGAAAGCTAAAACATTGCCCTGAATAGTGAAATGATAATAATTGAATGTTGAACATAAACATTATTAAACTGTACTGCTGTGTCATGTAGAACTAGCTTTAATGATGTATTAACATGTATTATCTAAGCAGTCAATCTGTACGGTATACTTAACTATAAAGAAATTTAATAACATATGCAATTCAATAAAACACATGACCTATACTGTTCATATATGAGTATATTATGTGATAATGAAGCTGTTGCTCTGGGTGTGAAAGAAACCTGCTTGGTGTAGAGGCCTTATTAAAGACTTGCAAATATAGACTGGATATGAGTTTTTTAATAAACCTGAGAATCAACTGCACAGTCACTAAGCCAACAGGTGAGGTACATATTACCAGGGTCACGCAGGTGTAGCGTGTGTGTGTTAGATGATAACTCTGACTGGCTACCCTTACTGAATTTTAAAGTATTTAACAATGTCTTGTTCACTAGGCCAATGTTATAGTTAAACTCTGTTTATGTGTGAATCTACTGAACTGAATTGTAAGCGACCTTATATGCTTTTCAGCATTACATATAGCGAATGTTTTATTGTGCATTGCTGTCCTAAGGCAGGTGTATCAATGAAGCGCTTGTGTGTGGAGTTTCCATTGGGTAGTTTCTGTTTTCATTCTGATAAGAACAAATAAATGATCTGTATAAGAGGCAGTGCTGAATTCTGTAAGACTAATGTACTGAGGGCTCAGGTGGGTTAAAAGTGAGTAAATCTCTGCTTCCATTGACCCATGTGTGTCTCTGTAAATTTGGAAATGTTCTGTCCTTAATATGCTGTTCAGGGACACTGTTAGCTACATACACACTTGCTGAAAACAATTTCAGACTAAAGCAACTTGCAGTTTTTTAAACAAGGTCTCTGTATTTAACTACAACAAACAAAAACAAAAGTCTTTAATACCTAATCCTGTAAGTTGCCTCTAGTAAAACATTTTTGTTTATATTTTATTTTATATTGTTAAACTAGATTTTTCAGACACTATTGTGTGTTAATATGTGTGAGAAGATGTGTCTTTACCATTTTCTGTTGTCTGTCCCAGCTTCACCCCCCCACTCTGCCAGTTGGATGGTGTTCAAGACGGCAGACGTTGGGAAGGTATAGAATAAACCATTTGTCACAATGGGGGTGCACACAGTCTGACACAGCTGTGATGGTTAGCCTTAACAGTGTTTCAGTGGCAAGTTAGGGAATTTTCCTGGACTGTGGAAAGTAATTATTATTACTATTAGCAGCCTATTAGATGCTGTAAGAAGACTATAGCAGCAGTTCATTGGTGGGAGAGAATGAAACAGTTAACACATACATCAGCATCATTTTCCCTCAGAGAACAATGACAGAGGGAGAATAAGATTGTTTCTGTGTGTATGTGCAAATATAAAATGAGTGCTGTTCAGTCTGATCTGCGTTGTTTAGGCAGAATTTGATGAGAGCAGTTCTGATGGAATCAGTACACCGAGATACACACACTCACACGGAGTAGATTTACACACACTCACACACCCACGCTAACACATTTACCATGCACATTGTGGGACCTCAAAGCTCTTTTAAAACCGTATTATGTGTCACAAACCAGTCACTGTAAATAAAGAAGAAAAACTTCTGTTCTTCTCTATTTTTTAGGCAGCTGTGTTGGGTTTTGGGAAGAAGGGATCGATGATGGAGCTGCAAAATTTACAGGAAGCACTCAAAGTGGAAATTCAGATTCATCAGGTAACCCCTCCCCCAACACACACACAGGGTCTCGCCATGTACGTATGGCGCTTGCAACTGCAGTACCCTCACTATCCTCTAGAGGTCGCTGTCCCCCTGAAAGCCTAAAACTTTCTGTCTTTCCGCAGAAACTCGTTACCCAGATGAAGCAAGACCCACAGGTGTGTCTTCCTCACTGAACACTTTTGTACAGTTTGATAGATACGCTCTCATATACTCTGCTCTGTGGCCGCTGGAATAGTGGATTAGGGAGGAGTGTGTGTGTGTGTTCTTTGTACAGAATGCTGATTTGAAGTTGCAGCTACGTGACCTACAGGCCAAGATCACAGCCCTGAGTGAGCGGCAGGTGAGAGCTGCACTCTGAGAGAACACCTGCTGCGGTATCAGTGTTCTCACGGAGCGTGTGTGTGTGTGTGTGTGTGTGTGTGTGTATGCGTTCAGTAAAGTTTTCGTTTGGCAGGGATAAAGTTACGTAGGCTAAAAAGGGGTCTGAATGTTTTCCTTGTCCTGAGAACATAAAGCAGTCTTGTTAGATAAGGAAAGTGTCACAAGGTATTGTTTCGTGTCGTTTTGTGCTGAATATTTGTTTTGTGTAGTTTCATTATGGGGTGATTTGTGTGCTGTGGTTTTGTGTTGCCAAACAAAGTTTTTGCCAACACTAAAGAACTCGTGAAATTGATAGACAAGTGCAGTATTTTTCAGTTTTAATCTATATCTGATTAAACAGAAATAGGAGTAGAGGATATTGTAAATTATTAGGGAAGGATCATGGAAACATTTTTAACATTTTTATTTTAGAAAGCATCTTATTGGACAATAATCTGTGTAGTCTTTTGACAAATTTAATGTATATCAAATATATCGTTATTTCATATCATATATAGAGCCTTATAACTAACACATTTGGACATCCTTGATTTTGTTTCCACGGGGTCTTTAACCCACACACACAACTGTTCTCTCCCCTTTTGTTTGACATTTGTATAACTCATGATTAATGTGTGGAGACAGTTATACGGTGTAACGCAATGTACTGTCCTTCACAACAATTTACTGTACAGAAGTCTGTAAGTGCCGTGGAGGAGATGAGATAGAGAAAAGATGCTATAGACAGCAGGAAGTGGAGAAGAATTTTAATTAGAATCTCCGAGCTTTTTAAAGTAACAGAGCAGCTGCCGTCAACAGGGAAAAAAATCACACCTGACATCATCTCTCTCTCTGCAAAGAAAAAGAAATAAGAGAAGCACAAGTCAGCGTACCTTTAGGCCGCGTGTGGAAAAAGACACGGTGACTATGTCAAAGCTTCTACATTCTGAAATGAATGTGCAGCCTGCAGCACTGTTTAATAAAGTGTGCTCTCATTCTCGCTCACACACTCACAGAATCTGTTGCACAGTACCGCGTCCAGAGGAATTCTCTCAGATCTAGTCGTGTGTATCTAACAGATGGTGAAGGAAGCCTGTTGAAGCAGTAATCAGTGAGACTTTTTTAACTGTCACTCTGTCTTCACTGGCTACAGACTCGACACATTTTCAGCTAAACACAAATAAACTGTTTTTTAGACTCATACTGTATATTAAGTCTCTTCTCCTGTCTGTTTAAATTTGGTATGGAATTGTGTTGTTCTGTATATGTGCTCGTGTGTCTGAGTGGGGCTTTAGTTTTTGGTGTAACTGTAACACTAAATGGCGTCAAGAAAATTGTACTGGACCAATAGGACGAATCATGTCAACTATTTAGAAGCTTTTTAATAAAGCTTCAGTAAAGGTCAATCAAAACCAGGTTGTTTGAGGTTGCATGATTTATTCCTGAAAATTGAACTGTTACATTATTTATTTTCAACTGGTTTCTTTTTCTTTGCTTGAACAATGTTTATGTTTATATCATTTGTCATGATGTAGTCTTACTTTGTACCACAAATGCATGTTCTAAAATATTTATGTTTTTGAAGCAAATGATTTAGTGCTTATTATGTGGTAAATGCTTCTAAAACAACAATAAACAATGTTATCATCCTAAATTTAAACAAATTAGACTTGCAGTTATATTAGCATAACCTTAATAATGGATAGATGGACACTGTTGTGGCCATAACATGATTAATAAATTACTGATGTTATGCCTGATTTAAACAAGCAGAGGGAGCAACATTGCTTTCAGCTGTATACCCGACACACAGTTCATAGTCACAAATGATGCTAATGCTCGTATAATGCTGTTAAATGTTGCTGTTACGTTTGTGTAGTTCTATTTCTTAAAACACATTGTAGATATTGAAGCAGAGTGATATTCCTGCTGAGGTGGAGATAAAGAAAGAGTGATAGGAACTGTAGGAACTCTGTGTTCCCACTTTGCTGTCAAATGGGGCAAAATCCAACATCACAAACTCTCTTATCAACAGCAGGCAGAAAGTGAAGCGCGTGAGTGAGAGAGACTTGAAAATGAACACCCGCTTATTCTTGTTCTCCCTCAGAAAAAAGTGGTGGAGCAGTTGAGGAGAGATCTTCTGGTGAAGCATGACGACATGACGATGCAGACGCTACAAACAGACGGACAAACGTCCACCCTGCTCATCACACAGACCCAGACGTCTCTTCCTGCTGCCAGCCTCACAACTCCACAGGTACAGAGTGAAAATGTTTGCTAAAGACTAAGAACTCAGATCTTTACATAAACAGATCATTATATCTAGTGTTTTTGACTCTGCAGAACTCTGTGGCCCCTGTCATTGCTTCAAAGACTCTACCTCTGGTGCTGAGAGCTGCCACACCCACCACACCTATAATTATGACACCAGCACCCACTATCACCGTGGTTACAACCCTTGGCAACACTCTCCTGGCAAGCCCTCCTAGCGCAGATCCTCAAAAGTCTCCAGTAAACTTCCAACCGGTCATCCAGCCAACCAATCAGGGAGCAGAGCCAGTGCGAGTGATGCCCAATAGCACTGTTGTTGTAAGTTCTTAAAGCTCTGGGTATACAAAAGTATGGGTTTGTTTTTGTGTGTTCTGCAAAATGTGAGGTTGAAGCGAATGTTATGCCTTCAGATTGAAGCTGCCGTCATACTGCTCTTTGAACACCACAGGAAACAGGATTTGATGTCTCGCTTTGACAGTTTACCAAAATTGAACTTTTATGCACATCAGGCAAAACTGAAAGGAAGTCAAGGACATAAAAATATCTAGTGTAACCGCACCTTCAGTTTAGTCAATTACAGTCCAAAGGAACAAAAACAAAATGGTTGTCTGCCTCAGTTTGTGGCTGAAAATGAATAGCTATATAATATGTTAAAGTTATCTGTTGTAGGGTTAGTTAAATAAGGGTGTCTCTATGTTAAATAAATGGGCGGTCTTGTCACAGGTTCAAGCTGCCTCTCAACCAATCAAAGTTCCTCAGTTTGTCCCACCCACCCGACAGACAACTCGGCCAGCCACTCTACTGCAGGTTTGTTTCCATGGAAACACTTCACACCCTAATGCCTGGCTGGACTAGTGAAAAACCCTCACTGCTAAGTGTTAGTGTGCGTCTGTGTATCTTGAGTTTGATTTTTAAACTGCAGGTGTTGTTTTCTGTGATGTTTTGTTGTTTGTTCTCATTGCTTTATTGATTTGATTTCTGTTTGCTTGTACTATGGTGGCGTTTGCGTTTCCTGGCTCAGTACTGATCCCTAGCCCTGATTTTTAACCCTGCCAGTGTTCCCTGAATGCTCTGTGCTGCTGCATTCATAATAGTGTACGATTATTATGGGCTTATACAGTATGTTAGACATGGGCATGAATAATCCTATTTGCCAAAAATATCATTTGTATCAATCGTTTTATTTGGTATTTTTGTTGTTGTTTTGGAACAGGATGGATGCAAATAAACACTATGAGCATAACAAACGGCTCAAAACAGCTGCAGTAAACATCTATTATACACACAGCTGTTATCGTACATTAAATGACTAACATATTAATGCAGCAAGTTGAGGCGTTGCTTGGCAACTGTAAACAACTAAACTCCAGTGCCTAAAAATACCCATTCTAAGTTGTTTCTGTCTTTGCCATTTGCAATTTTGCTGTTTTTTCACATATGTCTAATCTAAAGCAGTATCTATCCTCAGCGGTATATATTCACAACCTTAATACACTAATAAATTAGCATCAATATGCTTACTTAGGTTCACAGAACCTTCAGTATAGACTCTCTGAGGAGCTGTGAGATAGAGGCTGATCCAGGAACTGTATAGCTGGCTTGATGTTGTGTGTTTGGCAGTGATTTCCACACCTCTGCTAAATCTACTGGCTCAAAACAGTTTGAAACTTTAGCAGAGTTGTGAGCTTGCAATCTAAATCGAATAAAACTTGACTAAATTGGACCAGAGAAGAGTTATAGTGTGTGTGTGTGTGTGTGTAGTAGTAGTGAAGTCTAGATGTAACAAGGATGATGTGTTACTTTATTTCACCAGCATGATTCCACATGCAATTTTTCTGTTCAGACTGAACATGCAAATGTCATCATAACACACAGTCTGTCTGAACAGTGTGTGTGGACAGGCTCTGTGTTTGTTTGCTCTCCTGCACATGCGCAGCTGGTTTCAAGACAGTATGACTTAATCATGGTTTCTCTTGTGGAGAATTTGACATAAAATCTGGGCGATATAGGGCACGGCGTAAAACTGCTGAGTGAGACACAAATGCTGTCAATCTTAAACTTCAATCGCTTCACAAATAACTCTCCTGTGTGTGTGTGAGCAGGTCAGGCCGAAAGCTCCAGCCGTTGGTCAGGCGTCTGTGCAGACACCGGTGTTACTGAGCACTGCCCTTCCCTCCTCTGGTCACGTCCAGCAAATGCGTATTCTCAACGGCCTGCCCTGCCACAACAGCTCCAACACAAGCATCATAATCTCTCCATCCACACACACACAGCCATCTGCCCAGCATCACACACAGCAGTTACTCCACAGCAGCCCGGACCCTGACGACACGGTGAGGGAATCTCACTCGCACACTTTATGCATTCAATTTACATTATCAGCTTGTTCCTAAAGCACTTAAAGTGCAGAAGTTATAGATTGTAGCTTTAGCTAGATTTAACTAGCTTTAACTAATGTCAATGGACTAGCCTGAAGATGTGTCAGATGTTAAGTCATAGTATTGAGTGTTACTATTTTTTCCATTCATCAAATGGTTTGTTCCCTCCCCCTTAAACTGTCTCTGGTACATATTAACACTCCCGCTGTCTCTTTCAGATACCCGCAGTGGAATATGGGACAGAGCCAAAGATCTCTCCAGACACACCTACACACACTTCACCTCCACTGTCCTTAGATACAGCGTCTTCACCTGCCCCCACCAACACACACACACCTTCCTCCAAACATCAGGAGAGCTCTCTGGTATAATAATACAGTCACTGCCATGTTTTTTATGAAGATAATGGTGATTATAGTGTTTATTGTGATGCTAACTGTGATAATGTCATGCTGTCGTTCGGCAGAAACTGGCCTTCATGCTGTCATTGGGACTGGTCACGCGCGATTATTTAGAAGGTCAGTAGAATAAAATGAGTGTGTGTGTGTTGGTGAGTGTGTGTGTGTTGGTGAGTGTGTGTGTGTGTGTTGGTGAGTGTGTGTGTATGTTGTGAGCGTGTGTGTAATGACCTTTCCTGCTTCATCTGTGTAGAGATTCAGAGCAGGCGTCAGGAGCGCAAGAGACGGACGACGGCAAACCCGATATATAGCGGAGCCACGTTTGAACCAGAGGTAAAAGGTTTTCATGCATCAAACAAGAGCAATATAACTCAACTCACAGATTGGAGATGTTTGATGGTATCAGATGTGCTTGTGTGTGTTTCAGCGGAAGAAGAGCTCAGTGTCGTATCTGAGTTCCATTAACCAATCCAACAGAAAGAGAGGTGAGTTCAGCCAATCACAATCGTTCTACACAAACACCCATATGCAGACATTACAGGTTTTAGTACTGTTGGCTGAGGCATTAGTAAGACTTTTGCTCATATTGAGTCAGGAATCTGAACAAAGAAAATTGTCAAAACATCTTAGCAACCACATAGCGCTACCCTGGCAACCACCCACTCTAAACTAGCAGTGTGGTCGCGCAGACTTTTTTTGCTCAGACAAAAAAAAATCAAATTCACAGTACAAGCTTTAAAGAACATCGGTTCATCTTTGAAAAGTTAAAGTGATCTTGTCATTTCTTGTTTTAATAAATCATGTTAGGACCAGCCAGTTATTATTATGTGCTTTAAGCTCTTTCTCCTCCAGCGTCTGCAGCTATAACACCTCTCACCCTGAACTGATCCACTCTGCTTCACAGCCATCAGTCGCTCTCTGTCTATCTCACACAAGCACACATTCAGCTGTAATGACTGTTTGATTATGTAATGTGCTCACAGGCACTCCGCTGTGGAGTGGCCCTGTGTGTGTGTGACCCTGCAGTGTTTTAAGTGGGATAATGAGTGTCTTTAGGCTGCTGTAACAGTGTATACATTAGTAAAATAATCAGGCGGCGTTCTCAGACGGCTGTTTAGATTCACCATTAAGCTTATTTTGCACATTTTAAAAATGTGAGTCCTCAGTAGTGCACCTTTAGAAGATGTGTTGGACAGCAACACGCGTTCATCATTTTCTTGCAAGAAAAAGTAACAAACGCACCTAACTTTTTTTATGCAGCAAGCCGGAGAGAAAAAGCTTTTGTACTATAGCAAAACAGTTGGTGCTTGCTGAAAACGGACATCTGTGCTTTTGCTGTTAATGCCCAGTACACAAATAAATGTGCAATATCTCTTGATTTATGATAGACACCACACATTTACCTAACATGGCTTAGCTTAGCATTTGACAGCATCTGTGTTGTCTGTAGATGAAAATAACATCAAATAAGCGTCTTGATGCCTGGATAAGCTTTTCTAATCTCTGCTCTCTGATTCTTCTTTCTTATTGGCATTTTATATCCCCATCTGCCTAACCGTAATGCCGTCTGCCTTTATCAGCTGATCTGAGGCCAGCCTTTGTACAATGTGTTGATACCCAGCATGCAATGCTTCCTTTGTGATTTAACGTTGCTTTCTCCCTCCCTTCCAACCAACCACCCCATCCCGCCTACTTCTTGCTTCCCTAGCCAATGAGGACAGCTTGTCAGAGGTATGCTACACCAATGTTGTGTCTTCTTTTCTTTTCCGTTTCGTTTGTCCTTTGTTTCATTTCACTCAGGTCGCCCTTCTAAAAACTGCAGTATTGTGGAGTGGGGGACCCTCCCCCCAACCACCAACAGCCATCATTCTGCCATCCCAGACCTACAGCAGCCCACCAGGGGCAGTCCATTCTCCCCTGCCCTTTCATTCACCCCTCCATCACATTCACCCTCACCCAGCCCCAGCTCAGCAGGGGATGTAAGTAGCTGTGATAGTACACTACAGTTACCAAGATACAAGTTAGGCTCTGTCCCAAATGCCACCCTAAGTGCTTGCGGTTCTCATTCGAGACTGCACTGCCACTTATACTGCTGGGGAGTAGTCCGCTGAGGAAAACATATCACTCCATGCTTGGCCTAAGTGAGCATTGCAGCCACAATGGGGGGTGCTTGTTAGCACTATTCTGAGCCCTAAAATGCCAAATGGGACACCTTGTGGTCCTCTGGACTTCATGGACACAGACACACATAGCAAGAACGCAAGTGCACATATATTAAGGTACATCATGTGGGACAGGGCCTTCCCTATTCTAACGTTCACTGTGCTTACCAGCGACATCTAGTGGTAGTGGAGGTGAATTATAGGTCTTGGGTAACTGAGGGCTATTTGATGTTGATTGTGGCTAAAAATTATGTTCACAATTTTATTAACCACAAATTGTACCACAAATACAAAATGGTCTTTATAGATCAATGTTAGGTAACTCTGCTGGTGTTGTGGCAGTTTTGTGCTAACAAATGCAGCTAACACATGTCTGCATGTATCCACTAATTTTATGTCCCTAAAGACATGTAGATATATGCAAAAAAACAGGTCAATTTCAAAAAGCCCAACATTCTGTTCTGTAAGATTAATAAAGTCGAAAGATAGTGATGATCTTCATCATATTATGAAAATATTCCCCTAAATCTTATAAAAATGAGTAAAAATCAAAGAAGTTTAGTCTTCCTCATTTCACTTCATTTATTTTCATTTTCATGCATTCATTTTCCACATTCATAAAGTTTCTGTTATTGTTTATATACAGTACTGTTCGAAAGTTTGAAATAGTTTTTCAAATTTTAGAATAATAGTAGCCCATTAAAAATGTAAAAATAACACAAACGTAACTTTTTTGTAATCATTTACTGTACAGTAACAATTCCATCTACAGCAATAATTGATAGTAATAACTTAAACATTTTATCAAACAGCATCAGATGAAAAGATTTTTAAGATATTAAGAAACATTTCAGTCAGTTGTTTCCAATTTTGTGTCTATTTAAATGCAGACTATATATAATGTAGTGCATTTTAGTAATATAATGTGTAATGTGTTTTCTTCAGATACTGCAAAAGGAAGATGATATTGAATGGCCAGGGACGCTTGCTATTGTCCATTCCTACATCTCATATAAAGCAGGTGGGATTATCATACAACTGGTGTTTACATATAACAGTAAATGTGATGAGTTGTTGTAACTCACGTGTGATGTTTCTAGTAAAAAATAGCTTTAATCAGGAGTGGTTCATTAATACAGGAACTTCTTTTGAGTTCTTATTAAACACATGCAAGATTTACATGCACTCCTATTTACTTGTAGCTAAAGAGGGAGAGAAAGAGCGTCTGATGACATGGAGCACAGATCTGCGGCAGGAGAGAGAGACACTGGAACACAGAGCCGGACAGCTCAACAACTCTATAACGGTGAGATTTCTGTTACATTACTAGCGTAGCGAGTTTCTGTATTTTTCTGTAAAACCGATCAGTTGCGTAACTCGAGCACAATGAGTCACTCTCTCATTGCATACCACTGAAATTCCACTTTGATGCATTAATATTCATACTTTGTATTTATAATGTGAGTTTAGCTGTGTGAGTCAGCATTTTGTCCTCTCTGCACAGAGTTGTATGGACAGCAAAAAAAGCATATTAGCCCAGCAGAGAGAGATGGAGGTCTCGCTGGAGAAAATTAGAGGGCTGGTACGTCTCATCAGAGGGATCCAGCTGTCCCCTCTCAGTTATCCAGAATTCATCTCTCCAGTGGGCGTGGCTAATGGAGACCTGCTCCGCAATGGAGCTTCCAAACCCAGCAGCTCCGACGCAGTCACTGCAGATACAAACAATAACACGGATAACATGACAGGCTCCGCTGAAGCTGCGGTGGTAATTAGCGCTCTTACTAGTCTAAGCGATACCTTAAACCAAAACGCCACTAATAATAACACTCTTAAGGCTGAAACTTCAAACACAAAGGGCATCAATGAGGAAACAGAAGATGGCACACAATTGAAGAGTGCGCCCAGAATCAAAAGTGAACCCACTAATACAAACAGCACAGCCTTCAGCAATAACAACAGCAACCAGACAGTTACCAGTACCAACGGAACTGTGTCTGCAGAGGAGGAAAACCTAAAGAAGTGTAAAAACAACAACAGTGACCTCAGTGTCATCCCACAAGCCCTCCTCGGCTCAATCGTACCCCTTACAGAAGTACCAGAGGGGGTAAAATAGCGTCAACTACCCCGCCACGTTTGGGGCTAAAAGCGTGCTGGTTAACAGTATTTTTTGTGTTTTTGTTTCATTTCTTGTATCTGTGAGGGAAAGAAAATCCATAGTGCCATTTACTACACGCAGGAGGGTGGTTCATAAAGTACCAGCATTGTGTATGCTAACGCGTGCACACTGAAAGATTTCTACAAAGAATACTGATATAGAAACTAAATGAAAAGAGTAATAAAATTTAATGATATCACACCGACGTGTGCCTGATAAAGTTGCCATAGCACCTCTGAGTGTGAAAGCTTACGAAGGATAGGGTTGGGGGTCTCGTTCCTGTATCCCTCTGGTAGATGAATAGTGCAGCTTCCTATCAGGTCCTGTAGCTCTGATCTAAGACATAAGATATGAAGTATTGAGGAGTTCTGTTTTGTCTGTGAAATGCAGCTGAGGTGCAGTTGTTTTGTCTAGTTTTGAGTTATCGTGCATATTTATAGGGCTCCAGTGCAGAACACGGAGCACAAAATACGTTATCGCGCGCTAACAAACAAACAACACGTCTTCCTGGCAGTTTGCTGGAGATTAAACGATTGCCGTTTGCGTTGGTTTATTTCAGTGTTTTTAAAAACTGTAAATATGTTTCGATATTTTTACACATGACATTATTTATAAATTCGTTGTCTTAAAATATTCTTTAGTTCTGTTCTGCCAAATAACCGATGCCACAGGGAACTGTTATTTTACGTTACTCTGAACATTAAATAGATATTTATAAGTAGTTAAATAGTGTTTGTAGTGTCAGTCCTGAATTGTCTGTGAGGTAAATTCTGATCATGCCTTATCTACTGAACAGATGTGATTTAATGAGATCGCTGTTCTGTCTCACTGAACATTTGTAACCGAAGGAAATGATTTGAGACATGCCATTTTGATTTCTCTCGCTCTGTGCAAGTCCATATCCACACCTACAAGATTTTCTATCAGTGAGTCTCAAGCTTTCTCCTGAAACTTTGATGTAAGGAGTCCTTTTGGCCGAATGCACATGCAGTCAAAAATCGTCGATAAAACCATTGTGCCAGTAATAATATGCTTGCGGGCCAATTTAAGGGCTTTTGTTTAATTCTGTTTCTATATCATTTCAAAAACAGTGTCATCTTAGTAAAACTGTTCAAAAGCACAACGCAGTGGGAATAAGTTACATGCCTAGTGCCACTGTTTTTCCATTGCCATTGTTTTTCCGTTGCCTCTGAGGGGCTGTTATCACAATACTTTATGTACATCTTTCATTACTCCCTCCATATCAGAGTTTCTGCTGTCCCTTCACTACTGTGTATTTCAATATTAAGCACAGAAAAAACACACCAGGCCAGTTCTGACATGCGGCCGCCTGAGATACAGTTGTGGTAGATTGAACACTGTATTGTGTTAGGTTGACACTTCCATGGTGTTTAAGAAAGCACAAGAAACAATGCAGACAAACTGTGGTTTAATACACAGAGGATGTGTTGCTGTTGATAAAAACAGAAATATCCAGTGTTTGTTTCTTATTTTCAGGTTTGTGTGTGTGTGTGTTTTCAGTGCTCAATAAGCAGTTCTGGCCTGCTGTAGCCTCTGTGTATCGGTTGCCTTATAGAATATGTTAGGCTGTTTTATTGTAGTGTTGTCAGTGTGTTAGAGTCGGTTGTCAGCACAGCCAGTGAGTTTTTCCCTTTTTATGAAACAGAACCTTGTTTATCATCCAGCGTCTGATCATTGTGGTCATGGGGGTTTCTGAGCTGTTAGTGAGGACTGTGTGTGTGCTGTCTACAGTAAATCTAACACTCGCAAGTGTTAACATAAAACACAACATGGATTGCTGGTATATACATTCACGTCTTTAAAAAAGCGACACACGGTTATTTTCGATGCATCATTTCTTTCCATTCTGATTATCTGCCCCCTTTTACACAACATCAGGGTTTTAATACTTTTTCAAAGACGCAACATCTCAACAAAATGACAACTGTTCACACGTTATCTGCTAAGTTTATTCAGAAGCATAATTTATTATAATCGCAAACATTCCAGAGTGGCATCCAGGGGGGCGTATTTCTGCGGTCTGTTCAGTGGTTTAGAGGTATTACAGGATTTCTGGTGCAGCTAAAAGGACAGAAATGGATCTTCTGTTATAAATGCTCATCAGATGTGACATTTGCAAATGTCATCCCCTGTTCTCCTAGGGCCTAGAATCCTGAGGCCAGATGTGGCTAATAGAAATGACAGAGGTTCAGATGTTCTTTGACGATATAGAGGGAACCACCGTGTCCCCACATTCACAAAAAATGGGTATTGGGGTGTGAAACCTGATTTTCTTTAGAGCTTTGTTTATAATGATTCACATTTCTACAGCTCCTGCTTTTACCTAATTCAGGCTATTAAAACCCTTGAGAAGATTGATAGATTGAACGATAGATTTTCAATCGAAAGTATCAGTGCTTGTGATCCAAAACTACAAATTAAAAACACTATTTACATTCATTTGTTGTATAAAAAAGTGTCTAGGTCCTTTCACAATAGTTTTAAAAAGGGTGTGTATTGCTCCTGTTTTATTTACTTTTCTATGCTTTTGTATGTTTTATTTGTTAATCTTGTGTGTTGCCTGATGTCCGTTTATCTTTTCTCATAGAATTCAAGTCCATTTGTAAGTTATTTAAATGCAACTTCATGACTTGTTCTGTTCAGGAGGCTGGATATTACTGGAGCATTTGATCAATTTGTATTTATTTTTATCATGTTTTCTAAATAAAATGGTAAATCAAATGGTTTCTTTTCATTGCCTTTTCTCTATGAGTATGAATTACATCTGACTGAAGTAAATGTAGACATAAGCATATTGAGATATGAATTTGCATTTATATATTTTATTGATTGTCTTGTAACCTACTGCACGGATGTTTTACTCTGATTTCATCAGATTTAACCTTCACACTGCTTGGATGTAGATTATCTACAAATATATCTGCTAAAAAACACCATAAAACTGGTTCTCCTCCCCCTTGACATTTAAATCTCATAGGGGCATTTGAAAATGAAACTGCACTCAGAATTGTACCTACAAATAACCTTATATGACTTCTCACACATAAATATGTGACTATAGTATAAACAGGAATTCCAATAGAAAATGAAAGTATAACATACAGAAAAGATGTTAAGTGTGTATATAGTAAGTGTTAATATACTTTCAACTTCTGCCTCGATGACATGAGACTGGGGTGGGACTTTGGGATACCTGTTCGAAAAGAGTCATTATTTTTGGCACATCAATGCTACATTTTGCTGCATACAGATACTTCATGGCATGCTTGACACTTCATGGCAGTACTTGGAAATCCAGCACTTCATTATCAGATCCATATTGTTGTTCTCCGTAAAAGCCGGTGTGTCAGATTTGGGCACTATGGGGGTAAATGCAGAGATTTTAGTCCTGGTCACCATTGCATGGTTTTACTCCGTGTGAGTTTGTTTCTGAGCGCATGTCTCATCTGCAGCATACGTGACCGCTTGTCCATAGCCAGCAGGTGGCGCTGAAACTCCTGACGCACTTCACGCACCAGTTGCCCGAAGGAAGCCTCGACTGCCGAAGCGTCCTCTGCTACTGACAGCTCAAAGAAACTGCACCTGTATGGCCACCCGTGAGGCTACACGTTACCAGTCATATCAATACCTTAAATAGCATAGCAGTGACTTAATGATAGTTAATGCAATGGGGCATTTAAACCTCAAGTTTACAATGATAGATTATTAAAACGTAATGTTTCCATTGTGCACGTCCTCATATCATTACATGCACTCATATCATGCGGGTAAGTACATTTCAGTACAAGTAAACTATCACATTAAAACAAATAAGTCATTGCCAATTAAAATGATGTTGTTTTCTGCTGCAATACACAAGTTAACAGTTAAACAAATAAAAGTTCATCCATGCTTACGGTCCCATTAAACAATTCAGTTATGCAACAGTTTCATTAAAACCATTTTAAATAGTGTCTTATAGTGATAGTGGACTGTACTGACCTCAGATCTGAGGCCAGAGCCCGTCCCTCATCTGTCTTTACCACTCGACCGTTTTCCATGTCGCATTTATTAGCTACAATGACTGTCGGAATGCCTGAGAAACACACATAATGATTTAACAAATGCTGTGGATCTGACAAAGAACAGACTGTCATTAAAGTGACAGTTACCCAGAGACATATTTTGAGAGATATTTGCCCCTCACTTTATCTTTTGCAATGTAGCTATCTTCTGTTTACTAACTTACAGTCACAGACTGCTCTGTGCTATATTAAAAGAGCCTGAGGTGAAACCTCTGAACTCAGACCTATTAAGGCAGAATGAGTCACACTGATGAATAGCAGTGAGGGTCCCTATACAAACATGACTTAGTAAAGGTTAGCACAACCCTGTGTGTTTTTATTAGCAATATGTGACTGACTCTGGAACAGTGTTATTAAATACAGAATTATTAGTCTACAGTTCACCTTCACAGTCTGATTGGAGATCAGTCTTACCGAGCGCCTGTTTAATGTGGTCTATCACTCTCTTCAGACGTGAAACAGCCTCAAAACTGCTGCGGTCCGTCACAGAGTACATTATCAGAAAGCCATCGCCCCATTTAATGGAACTTTCCAGAGAGGACGCAGCAGGGCCTACACACTCCTAAACACATAATATTTCATCACCGCATGTAATGATGAGATCATGAATGATGTCATAATGCTGGGGATCAACACATAGACTTTCTCAGATGAGATTCTGAGAGGCAGTTCTGGAGCACAAAGGATGTGATGTCAATGTTTCAGCCTAGCCCTGCGATTCAGCACGTCGCTCTGCTCTGCAACATGATCAATGGCAGACGTACTGTTAAAACCCTTTAAGCAGCAGAGTCTCAACACAGGAGACATGAAAGGAATGGAAGAGTACAGAGAGTCCTGGGTCTCATCAGCTGTTTGAAAGACCATCTCATACAACTCAATACAACTCAATGACATCATGTCAGACGTCATCTTATACATTACATACCTTGTTAACGGTGTCTAAAATTTCCAGCTCAATCGGCTCCCTGTCCACGACTTTCTGACACCTGTAGGTGACCTCTAACACACAAAATATACGCCACATTATGTAAAAAAGGGAAAATTACGGGAACTAAAGGAAATTTACAGCATTTAAACTGTGTTAGTTGACGTGCATTTTGTTTTCAGCTTTAAAACGGTATAGAGTCAATAAAAAACAGTGTGTTTATGTGTCGTTACCCCTTTTATGTTCGTACTCTCCGATGAAACGCCTGGTGATGAATCTGACACACAGCGCTGAAGTTTAAAAGAGAAACGTGCTTTAAAGTAACTTTAAAGTTTAAAGTAGCTTCACCATGTAACAGCCATTAAAGTCTAATAGCGCCCTACCTGTTTTCCCACAGTTATCTCTTCCTAGAACCACCAGCTTCGCCCTCATCGTTTTCCGCACCGATTCTGACATCATGAATCACAGAAATACTTACTTTGTTCTCGAAAGTTTTTAAAGCGCAAAATAAACCCATTGAGCAGCGGACCTCTAAATCACTGTGGTCCAGTACAAACTGTAGCGGAACCTGAGTTTGGGCTCTCGGTCTGTCTGGCTTAAGTTATTACATCACAAAATGACCGCGTGCACACACACATGCGCGCGCACACGCACACGCACACGCACTGAGAACAGGACGTCATTGTTTCTCGCCATCTCTCTTGTTCCACGACTGCGACTCTCACTAAACAAGCGGCTGATTTATCGCCTTTGACAGCCAAACCTCCGGAGCAGCAGATCTGTACTCGCCCTGACCTCCATCAATACCTTTAATTTAACAGCTGCTAAATTAAAAGCTTTGTATTTTTGAGCTGATACATCTTCTGCATTAAAGGAACATCAGTGGCCATTAATGTGTTTTAAATTAGGTGCTTCTGACGCCATTGCAGAAGAAACTCATTTGATGCCTTTTTAGAGATTTGCAGTGTATGGAAACTAAACAGTTTAAAGCAGTTTAAACATCTCAACAGGAAGGCAACTGGATACACAGGAGATGTATCCCATAATCCAAATGATTTTGTATGAATTCCTGTCTAACTCTCAGGGCATTGAGGTCAACAGTATCAGCGGGGTCGATATCCTCCTCTGATTGGTCTGTGGCCTCAGTCCTCTCAAAAGTTCAGGCAAGGCCAGACTGCAGGGAAATGATATGTTATGGGTAATGCATTGTTGTGTGGGCCAGGTTATAGTACGACTCTGGGCTCTTCACTGGAGTCATTTGCCATTTCTTCAGAGGCAACTGTTATCACCTGGAGGAGATCAACTTTTCAGTCTCACTGATGCCTCAAAGAAATCACAGACATCCCCACAGTCAGACAGTATTTCTTTTGCAATGTAAAGAAAAGGCCACAACAACACAGCAAATCAAAGCTATGTGTCTCAAAAGTTAGCCTAGTTTCAATATCAAATCAAGAGTAGAATTGCAATAGAGATTCTACACATCATTCAGAAAATCTGTGGGCAAATGGCAAGTGTGAATGTCAATAAGTGAAAGGTCATGTCATGTCATTTCAAAAACTAAACCACAGCACCCACATATACATTAGTCCAGTTTTCTCTGTTATATAGGAATTAATGGCATAAACGTAGAAATGCAACATAAAAGCACCCTATATAACAGTATAATATCCATATGTTAAGTTCTACGCATATGCATAACAATAAACAATAAATGATATCTTGTGTACTTCAAAACGTGTGCGTACGCCGACGTTACAGTGACGTCATGTCAGCGCTTTTGCTGTTCACGCACCGCACTTTCGACATTAGCATTACCTTGTGAGACAATACGTTAAAAATTACTGAAAAATTATGCCTTTAATTTATTAGTAATGTCTTGGAGTTATTGTGTATATTAACCATTTTGCGCAATAAACGAAAGTGTTATTGTTGAACCGGTCGAGCGACACGTCATTGCTGACCAGCCAAGAAACAAAATAAACAGAAATGGGGGCGACAGTCCGCATGCGACGTTGTGGTGTTAAGATCCTGTGAAAATACACAGTAATTTAGGCTGTATTGTAGTGTGTTAAGTGTTAACGTGACCTCGACTCTGGAATGAGCCGTAAGTAGCAAACTTGTGGTTTGCTAAACGCTTTAGCATAGACATATAGATAGTCCAGGTGACGCTTCCCAAAAGACTGTCGTAAACATATGGCTTTAGATCTGCGTTTTTCAATCTGCCGAAATTATTGATTTGAACTGGCAGTTGTTATTTGACATGCATTTTCATATAAGCGTTTTGTAAAATGTTGCTTTGTTGTGTTTACATTGCGTTCACGTTTTCAAACGCTTGAGCTGTCATTGTGATGCGACAGAATCACACAAGACACCAGCCTGTATGGTCTGCACGCATGCTTTCAGTACTACTAACCAGAAGTGTCTTTTCTTATTGTTGTCTCAGGCTTGTGTGACAATGGATAGTGATCTAAGCCCACAGGACAAGAAAGACTTGGATAAATTCATCAAATTCTTTGCATTGAAGGTACCTGCATGAATCACTCAAGTCAAATACTTTAGCTTTAGCGTCACATTTGTGGTCATTGGTTCATGGTCGGCAGGGTGATGATGTCTCTTGGTTTATGTGTGTGCTTTATAGACGGTGCAGGTTATAGTTCAAGCTCGACTTGGGGAGAAGATCAGCACTTGCTCATCTTCATCACCAACAGGTTCAGACTGGGTAAGACATGCCCAGGATGCTCCTCTAGCAGTGCCCTGTGTCTTTATGTGATATCATGTTAGTTATCTCAATGTATCTGTATAATATCTTTTCTAAGTTTAATCTGGCAATAAAAGACATCCCTGAGGTGACTCATGAGGCAAAAAAGGCTCTTGCTGGACAACTGCCTGGCATCGGCCGGTCCATGTGTGTGGAGATTTCCCTCAAAACCTCAGAGGTCCAGTGTTTGTTTTTAATGCACTCAACATTATATCAATAGCATAAAAACAATAAACAATCAGTAAAAATGAAACTGAAACTGAAAATAAGTTTTAACAGGTGGTGTTTACTCTTACAGGGAGACTCCATGGAGTTGGAGACGTGGTGTTTGGAAATGAATGAAAAGTAAGCCCACTCACTCTCCCCACACAAACAGACAAAAGCATTCAGCTGTCAGACAGACACAGTATTTACAAGTCACAATTTAAGTAGTGTTTGCGGTAAACAATCTTTTCCAGGTGTGACAAGGACATCAAGGTGTCCTATACAGTGTATAATCGGCTGTCTCTCCTGCTGAAGTCTTTACTGGCTATCACAAGGGTGACGCCTGCTTACAAGCTTTCACGTAAACAAGGCCATGATTATGTCATACTGTACAGGTACACCATACATCTGCTGTTACCATTTCTGTTGATTATACACTCTCACATATTTACACAAAGCTAATTAACATCCAAGGCAATATTTCATGCATAACCTATATTATGCGTGTAATCAGAAATGCTTAATGTTTCTTTGGTAGGATTTATTTTGGAGACGTCCAACTGACAGGCCTTGGGGAAGGTAATACCATAAGGAACATAGTTATACAAAAATTATATATAATTTATTTATATATATATTATATATTCTCCATCTTTTCCTTTAGGGTTCCAGACAGTGCGAGTGGGAATCGTAGGCACTCCCTTAGGCACCATCACTTTGTCCTGTGCTTACCGCACTAATTTGGCCCTGGTGTCTTCAAGGTATGTAACACATTCAACAGATGAAATGCTTTGGGTTGCCAGATTGTACCTGAGTGGTGTGATGAATAGAATGTTGTGTCTTTGTATTGTTTGACAGGCAGTTTGAGAGAACGGGCCCCATTATGGGTATCATCATTGATCATTTCGTGGAACGTCCCTTCACTAATATGGCACACATGCATCCCTGCAGCTACAGGTGCATTTTTCATGCATTTTTACTATTAACATATTTACACATACAAGTTTTCGTATAGAATATACCTGACTACTACAGACTACAACTGACAACTTACCTAATCTTGGGCTCCGTCTCTTTTCCTACTTTTCTCCCTCAGAGCACCTGGAGAGGATGATGGAGGGGCCTATGCAGGAATAGAAGACTCTCAGGAGGTGTGCACCACCTCTTTCTCCACCTCCCCACCCTCACAGGTAATATCTCTCGTCCCACAAAAGTAACCCTCATTTTTTGAACCGGTAAAGCGGTTCAACCCGTTCTGTACTCAGATGTTATCCTTCATAATCAGATGTTATCGTAAGTGTCCCAACCTCTGTCATTAAATGTGATTCCTTCAGTCATTAATAACATCTAGGGTTGTTGCCACATAGTAAAAAACTCCTACTTCTAAGTGTTTCTTTTCCTTGTGTTTGATTGGTCTGTTGCCCCACATATAAAATCACAAGTAAAAGTAAGTTTTCATACCACCAGATTCTCTCCTCATTATCTCTTCCTGTTAGTGCTTTCATTTCTGTTATTGTCCTTGTCTTTCTCTTTCCTTCTTTCTGTGTGTATGTAGTGTGTGTGCACTGTAAGTCAGGCACATTTTAAGACACCTAAGCCGGCTCTGATGGCCACGCTGAAGGTTCCCCTCATGGGGCTTGGCATCTCACAGCAAGTGAGTCCGGTGTGATCTGTGTGTGTACACGCATGCAGCTGGTGGAATAATTACTGACTGCGTGTGGCCCAGTAACCTCTGTTACACCGCTTATCTTTCATATCCTCTTATAACCTTTTATTAAAAAAAGGTTATAGGGTATCACCCAAGCCTGTAAGAGACTGTCTAAGCACCGCTCAGGAAAACTCACACCGCAGTCACAGCCGTCTCAAGCTCACCTACCTGCCATTTTAACTGAAGCAATTGTGTTTGCTCAGACACATTTTTGGTTTCTTCTTTCAAGCAGATCTTAAAATGGCCTCAGCTAATCTGACATTTGATGCCGGTGTGACATCTATATATTATGAGTCTCTTCCTTGTCTTGCAGCTGTATAGCTCTCGCCTGTCATATCAGACTCCTGCCCTGGGCAATGTGGATTTGTGCCATCCTACAGCTTGCACTGCTGTCACACATCCTCAGCAGGTACTGCACACGGTACTGCATCGCCCTAACTATTACATCGTAACTCACCACCCTAACTATCCGAACTTAAATTATGGCCCTTGTCCCACTGGTGCAGACCATCTAATGGAAAATGCATCTACTGTCTCTATTCAGGTGGTCCTGCCTGGTAAAGAGGGCGGAGTCCCACAGGTGCCCGCACAGCCTAATCATGGCACCGCAGCTGAGCATGGACGTATACCATCATGCCCCTCTGGACAGTCACAGCAGCAACTGGTCCCACCTACATCCTGCAGAAAGTGAGACTGGGAAGAGACTCCCAACTATTTAATCATTTTGTTATTTTTGTCCAATCAAGTTGTGTGTGTATGTGTGTGTGGTAGTGATGTGAAGTGTGCGTCACCCTCCGAAGCTCCAGAGACGACCTTTACCAGGAAAGTTGGAGCTTTTGTCAACAAAACCACCACTCAGGTCAGAACACAATCACAGATATACTTTATAATGGCTTTTAGAACAAACATTATGACTGTATTATTAAGCACATGTACACATGGAAATGGTTCTTATGTCGTCATATGTACTCACACACACACAGTCAAACAAAGGTCACCAGTGCAGTTAAAAATGATTATCATGATAACTAGGTGTCGTGTTTGTGTGTCACTCAGGTGACATTGACTGGCCTGGATCTGCCGTTTGCTGCGTTTGCTCCCAGAGTCTGTGACCTGGAGGAAAATGACCCAATGGTATTTAAACCAAAAACCTTTTTATTATTCTTTTTATTTTGTTTTATTATTCAAAAGAAAATCTCAAAGCCTGAATCTCAGTGTTTTTTTTTCTCTCGGTTTGCAGGTACATCCTCCTCCTTCTCCAGTCCCTTCATCCCCTCTACAAGGCAGCCTTCACTCCAACAGCTCCAGCCACAGTGGGGGACAACCACAGGAGGACTTTGTCATGGTTGACTTTGTGAGTGCACCATTACATGCAAGTAATGTGGAGAGATTAGCTGGCATCCCATACTAGTATAGTATGGTATGGTATATCCCTTACCATACTAGAATAAACTAATATTCTAACTAGCCTAGCAATCAAGTTAATCATGCCTAATAGTAATTAACTAGCAGTTAATAGCAAATAGATAAATCAGTAAACCATTGTATTGTGAATGATTGTGCATGGAAATTAAAGGGTTTCATCAAGCCTTTAGCAGGACATCTAGTGACCCAGGCAAGTCAATTATTCATCAGAGGAGCCCAATCTTTGACCTGAGAGAGAAAGCAGACTTTAAGAATCTAAACTGGACTTTACCTGGTTTTAGTTTAAAAATATGTTACTGAATGATGCAGTATTCCACACCTAATAGAAGACTTTGAAGCTATCTAGCTGGCGTTTGTTTGGAGATGCCAAGAGAGACCAACATAATCATGTTATTTTTAAGTCAGTTTAGCTCTGTATGTTTATTAGGGCTGTAGGTTTGAGCTAAAAATCAATACAAGTTTTGCCGCAGAAAGGTTTGTCTTGTTAAGTGTGTGTTCTCATGCTTCTCATGCTGTGTGTGTTTTTCATGCTGAGCAGAAACCTGCTTTCTCTAAAGATGACCTTTTGCCAATGGACCTGGGCACTTTCTATAGAGAGTTTCAAAATCCACCTCAGCTTGCAAGTCTGTCTATTGACGTCAGCGCTCAGTCTATGGCAGAAGACCTGGTAAAAACAAGCACACGTTCTCTGCACACAGCATATTCAGCATTTTTTCAGCTTGTATGGGGAGGGTTGCCCCTTTAAGCAAAACAAACCATAAGAATCGCATAGTTGTTTTGTACATTCCATTGACTGCTTTAAAAGGAGTGGTTACATTCTCATTGTTTTGCAACAGCTTTGTAAACTGAATGATGAAAAGTGATTTATGTAGATGGCGGTATAAACTAATTCAAATATTTGTGTTACATGTGTAATTAGCTTAGACACAATGTCTGCTTAGGGTGTGACTTATTATATTAAAAAATAAATTATATTTAATAATAATAAAATAAAAAAAGTAACGTTAACACTGCAGCCACATGCAACTAATAATTGTTAACCTCACTCTGTTGACACACTGTTTTGGTTAATTATTTAACATTATCTCTACAACCATATTCACGCCTGAAACAATTACAACCTATGATAACCATATTTACATTTTGCAGGATTCCCTTCCAGAGAAACTGGCAGTTTATGAGAAGAACATTGATGAGTTTGATGCATTTGTGGACACGCTACAATAGATCGGATCCTTCAGAACTTTCTCACTCTTGTTTTCTCTTGTAAAACATCCTTTGTTGGATGTCTTCAGTGTTTTGTGTCGGTTTTGCCTTGAGAAATAAGCAATGATAAGAATTACCATTACAGGAAAGTGAACAATGGCTTCAGGGACATCCATAGACATGGTTAAAATAAAAACCAGTGACTTGTATTTATTAAGATGACAGACGGAACCCTGGAATTACATCTTACTGTAATGAATGTATGAAGCCATTATTGTACCAGCCATTATTATGGCAACACATAGCACTGACATCATCTAAAGTCTCAACATTTCTCCAGTGTTTAATAGGTTTGCATTTATAAGACACTATACTGAACATTCACAGTGAATTGCGAGTCCGTGTCCGCTTACATGCATCTTGTAAATGCCAAAAACCTTTTATGTTTAACTGAGGACAATTCACGATCACTACGGATTTTAAAGGGCGATAAATGCACGTTATGTGTGTTTGCATTTCTGTATTAATCGTTCTACATTTAAAGCTTTTACGTTGGCGAGTCATTTAGGAGCTGGACCTTCTTTAAAAGTGTTTTATCCCCTTCGGTTTGTTAATATGGCATGTAAATGTTATGTAATAAACTTCTTTGTTTCAGACTGGATTTACTTTCTTGCGTGTCGAAATGGTAAAGGAACAATGTGTCTCTTGAGGGCGAATTTGCGACGTGCGCTATGGTTAAGGTTTACCTTTCAAACTCGACCTTCGTCCAATAGTATGACGAGGGCTTGGCTCGTTTCAGCAATGAGCCGTAGCCATGGTAGAATTAGTAAAGGGGTCGCAATGGAAACAGATACACCCACGTCCATATTAGGATAACTCCGGTTTCAGATCTTGCTTTGGCAGCAGTTGTGCAATTGTTTTTCCATCGTCCAGCTGTGTGTCCACATAAAACACTACATATGAACCTGGCTGTGCAGTCTTCACTATCCTCAAACGTGGGATTTTAATCGCCTAGTCGTTTATATTATAACTATTTTTATTTCCTTTCGGATTACACATCTTGGTAAGTTATATTATATTACATGTATGGCTTTGTCAAACACTTTAACAGCGAT
>JBAJNP010004449.1:0-33579 GCA_036877545.1 Yasuhikotakia modesta | reverse complement strand
GATCAGCGTTTGGTGAAACACCAGCAGCTCCAGCCCAACAGAACACAGGTGTGTGTAGTTGGACCTGAAGGTTCTTCTGTTTGCACGTGTTCAGTAGCTGATGTTCATGATGTTTGATTCTGTGTCTGATCTGATGTTATTATTKACTCTATCTGCAGACAGTTCGGCTGTAAGTCACCAGTCTGAGATTGAAGACCACGCAGAAACTTTGTGTGGCACAAAACGTTTGTTCTTCGTAACTATTTATTCATTTTTTTTTTTTGCAAGCTAATCTGAAGAAAACTATGATTTTATGGCCATTTAAATTACTACAGTGGGGGAAAAATCTAATTGAGGTTTATTATTATTATTATTATTACTATGATTTGAAAGATATTGTGAATAAAACTATTGTAATGACCAAACTGCTTATAGCAATAGTTGCATCGATTTACAGCAACAATTTCTGCTTCTGGGTTTTTAAAATTGCTCAATTGTATTTTATAAGCTTGTTTTATAAAACTTGTTTGCAACCTTAAATTTATACAATGCTGCTCATTTTGTTTCGAACAAATGAAGAACATTTAAAAGCTCTGTTTGATGCAGTCAAAACTGTAATGGTGTAAAAGCCTGTAAAATATAAAAGCCTGTCTGGCAGTTACAGTGATGTGGCTCCTGGTAAATAATTTAAACAGTTAAAATGTATGTATACCATGTATATATTATAAGACATTGACAAAATACTGCACACAAATGTAGCAGATCTTTCTCTGTTAGAATCGTGCTTAAAGTCTTAAATGCCAATTAAATGCCAACAATCAAAAGTGATTTTTAATGTATCAAACGATGTTATGGCGATTCATTGCTTTGTTTTCCTCACTTTGTCGCTTTGGACAAAAACATCTGGAAATGCCAAAATGTTTTGTGTCGCAGTTACAGCGCCTTTACCTAGCAGCAGGAGATACCAACTACAATCGACTTGGGGTTACTATCCTACTATCCACTTCTTACAGTTACTAATTTTATAGAATTACAATAATATCTTTAGTCTGTTTCCTACAATGCAGTGCATTTTATAATTTCCCTTTATTCATGGTTTCTATTTTTAGACTATTCTTGTAGCTCTGCTGTTTGTTTCACAGTGTTTTCTGTAAAGCTGATTTCTAACAATGCAGACAAACTTGAGCAGCAGGAGGCCATGTCCTGAAACTCATGGTGAATCTGTCTTGACAGATATTACTACTGAAATCGCACAGAGAGTGACAGTGAAACAGAAATAAACCTATTTAAGGCAACAGATAAAAAAACTCATTCTTTACTCTCATTAGCAGATGTTCAGCTAAGGTTGCCCTCCATTTGAGGTGAAATGTAGTCAATGCAGAAACAATTACAAAAAATGTGAAACAATGAGATTACAGTCTGAATCCAAATTCAATGTTGGTTTTATTTTTCAGGAGCTCTTGAATATCTGAAACCTCAACACAAAAAACACAAAGAAATGGACAATTGGACGAAAGAACAGGATGACATCAGTGAAACAATGCAAAGATTAATTATAATCTGGAATAAAAGACAAACACGGAAATAATCTTTTTTTTTTTGCTCACAGCAGCAGAATAAACAGTTTCTCTGTGTCTGTCTCACTGTCTGTAACTAATGAGAATCAGTAGAAACTGAAGCCATTCATGTGCAACTTAAAACATGAATGAGTAAATACATGAAGAACAGAACGAATATACCTGCGTTCATGTAGTGTTTTTGTAGACGTTCAGGTCATATTTTACACAATTAAAACAGTCAGGTTTTGACGCCCATTTAAGCAGCATTAAAACTTCCTGCATTGAAACGGTTTCATTAAAAAAATGCATTACAATTTCTGCTGCTTTAAATCAAACATTATATTAAATGAATGAGAATCAATCAGTGAGAATAAGTCTTTGAAAAAAAAATAAACATTCACATGATTACAGTCATTTTTTGTATTGGGGAAATTAAAACTTAAAGGTAAAGATGTACATTTTCCTTCAAAATATTGAAGGCCTGCATTTCTCTAAAGCATATTCTGCTGCACTAATTGGCAGCAATGGTTGCTAAGAGAAACTCTCATGATGCTTTTGAGAAATGCAGCCCTGAACACTAATTGTGTTAGAATCACAAAGATAATTAATTTGAGAACATCTTCCATAATCTTTAACAATGAAATATGAATTGGTTAGATCATATTCACACAAGATTTGTAAAATGTGAAATTCTGTGTTTGGCATGTAAACATTAAAAGAATGTGTGTTGTGGGGCATGAACATATTACACACGTGACACCAATGATTGTGAATAAAGTCAGTGAGTGTGTGTGTCTGCAGCCTGTCAACAATGTGTGTGTGCATTGTTTCTGAGCACCAGATATAGACAAAGGTCCATATACATATATAATATTTGTGTGTGTGTGTGTGTAGTCCTGGAAATTATTCCCGGTGACTGGATGATCATGTCTGAGACTGAGTTTAATATCATTTGTCTGAGAGACACACTTTATGTCATTTGAGTCAGACATGCTCAGACTTTCCTGAACACTTCAAACAGAGATGCCACTGAATGCATCCGGTAGAAGAGGTTCATCGGAATGGCCACGTTCAGCACCGTCGTCCAAACACCAAAACCAAACATCTCCTGCTCCAAACCGGTGTCATACTGCGGCCGGCAGCCGAATGCTGGCAAGAGCCACAACTGAACACAATAAAACACGTCAGATCATACACAGATACAGACTTTACCTTTTATTTATATTGTGAAACCTTATTTTTGATGGAAAGTACAGTATATATATATGTATATGTTTTACGTCAGTAACCTGTATATCAAGATATTATTTTGAAATTATATTGAAAAGGTTTGAGGTGTTCAGTGATCAGAAATGCAGAGGTAAAACACAACTGATGTTTCTTACCGAGATGTTGCACATAAAGAGAAAGATGGTGATGTTCTTTAGGATCTGCCTCTTTCGTCCAGGCGTCACATTCAGAGCATTTCCCACAGAAACTGGAATGTCAGAACACTTTCTGCTGTATACCTGCCTCCTCTCTGGCTGCTCGCCCTCCAAAGAAGCACAGTGTTTCTCCTGCGTCTCGTATGCCCGGTTTACAATGCCATCATATGGTGGGACCATTGATGCTGCCACAGAGAAGATTTCAGGCATCGTTTCAGAACCATCTTCATCTCTACGTCTACGGTACAGTGACTCCACAATGAAGAGGTTCTGAACACACTTCTCCAAGATCAGCAACAGTGAGTAGACCAGGCAGGTCCAACGATAGCTTGGAGAACTTTGACCCGCTCCAACTGCCACCACGCTACACCATGACATCAGCCAAGAACCCAATGAAGAACCCAGCAGCAGCTCTGAGTCCAATGTTCGGGATGGATTCTGACATGTGTCCATGGGCCAGTCCTCCACCCGGTAAATGAGCAGTCCAGTTCCACTGGCTCCACACATGCAGACCAACATCACCACCCCATAGCAGTAGAACATGGAGATGGCCGCCTCGCGTGTCTGCATGGATTTCTCCACATGAATGAGATACACCACTAGTACTGTGATGGAGCTGGCCAGCGCGAGCAGTCCCAGAACCGGACCCAGCAGCAGGCCGGAGCTGCGTGTGGTAGGTCGCTTGCGGTTGGTGTGGTGGTCAAGCGTGCGGCCGATGTTTTTCCACATGACAAACAGCATCGCTGAGACAAAGATATGATACTCAATGTTGAAGGGATACAGATAGTAGAGGCTGGTTGAAAACATGGAGCAAACACTCGTGCTGCAGTTACAATGAGGCTCAACCTCCACTGTAAAGAGAAAGAGAGAGAGTTTAAACAATTTAAGCTGATAATACCTTCATCTTGATAAACTAGTATTTCCTAAAACACTCTTCAAAGTTTACTAATGAAAATGACTTTTGAATTATTACAATTTTATTTCAGGTTATACTGCAGGCAGATTTGGGCACAAAAGGAAATTCAGTGTAGTCACATAATTGAGGAATTTCACAAAACCCATGAGAACTGTTTAATAATAGTGACAGATTATTTTTGTATGTAGCCTAAGATTTCTGATGGCTCTGACATTGTATCTGTGGACTACATAAAAAGTTCCAGATTTCTAGATGATAGTGGAAAAACGAAGAGGAAATTCACTGGATCTGTGTATGTGAAAAAATTATGTAAACTTGTATGTAAAATTTCCTGCCACTTTGACGCCATCTAGAGGCTTAAACACACTCAAGCTTGAATTAATAAGAATTATAAAAAGTATTTTTCTGAATTCTATACATTTAGATATTAATATTCAGTAATAAATGTGGTGTAGATTGTGAATGGCTACACATACAGATTTTTCTGCACATGCTCCACTCACAACACACACGGGCTCTTTCTCCGTCGTACCTGCGGTGTGATTTGAGTAGCCCAGCGCAGTTAATCGTCTCCTGTGACTGTTAAGGAAATGTTCGGCCTCTGACATCACTCCATTACACCAGAGCAAGAGGTTAGTGAAGACGGCGTGAATCACGCCAAACCTGTCCAACACAACATTCATTCAACACCGATAAACGCCGCGATCCGGGCCGTTGTCCTGGACCGGAGGATTGAGGAGCCCAATCCAAAAAAATACTGCTGACGAGAAATGCCAACAGACAGATCTTTCTTTAGAAATGAATCAATCTTAAACTATTGTTTCACTGAGAGTCTTTACAGTGACTTTAATCGGTTCTCACGTGGAACCATTTAATCACTACTGCGACAAGCTGGAACGCTTCGTTCTATCTGGTGAACGTTCTTGTGTTACTGTCTGCTGATGTCTGTACGGGCTAAAATGTAGAACAATCCGTTACAAACTTTGTCTTACAAGAACATTTGTATAGTCACCATGTTTTATAAGTAAACCTGTAGAGAATAGTCAGAAGAACTAGAGAGACGTACCTTTCAAATGTTTCGTATCTCTTGATGACGTCTTTGATGTGGAACCAAAGGAAATGCATCTGCAATCAGAAACACGCGTCAGTGATGCGGGCGCTGCGGCTCACGCGTGAAAACACCGCGGGTCTCACCTGAGAGATGGTGTGGAGCGCGTGGATGATGGGATAGACCCCCAGAACCGCAGAAATGCAGGAATGATAGCCCACAAAATAACCGATGCGGAACGCGTCCATGATCAGAGACAGCAAGGCCAGCATCGTCAATCCACCTGCGACACAAACAGGAGTCATCACAAACCATTTTCACGATCCCGCTCGATCCAATTCATCAATAAATGTGAAGATGTTTGTTATTCGTTCACCTCGGATCCAGCTGGTTCCTGCGTGCGCGTCTTTCTCCGGTACCGGACTGCGCTCTCGTTCCCTCCGGATCATGTAGCAAAGCATCCAGACGAGCTGCACAAGCATCAGCACCGTGATAAAGGTGAGCAGATGTTCCTCTTTTACGACCGGACCGTGTTGGGCCAGCGCGAGCATCACGGACACGCCGATCAGCAACAGGTTGGTGCCGTACTGCGCGCTCAGCGTCTCCGCGTTCTTCTGGGGGTATTTCTTCGTTAAACTAACTTTCAGCTTGGAGAAAAGTTTCTTATCCGTGTCCGAGGAAGAGGTCGAGGAGGACCTGGCGCTGTATTTGTTTAAACACATGATATCCAGCCCGCTGTGCTCCACCATGGTGCGGTCGATATCCGTCTAACAGAACCGGGTCCAAAACGAGGCGTCCGCAAACGTTCTTAGAGATCAGCACCCGGCTGTCCTTCAGACATATTTCATATACATCCAGCAGAGGAACAGGGCGCTCATATATACCGCCTGCAAGCGCGGCAGATTAACACAGATTGAGTTTCATTCAAGTTTCAGGGAAATCGATGAAGTGACGATGCCAAGAATTCACTGAGCCCCCAAACCTGATCTTCTGAGAAGCGCTCACTTCTCCATCCACGCAGACCTGAGCTCCACACTAAAGCTCTACACTGGCTTCTAGTTTTGGGTGTTTTTGCCATTTCTTATAGTGTTTCATTCAAATGTGAAGCTCCGCTGTGTGTATAACTCAAGTGAAGCGTTCAGCAGCTCACGTTTCACTGGTCAATGGCTCTTTATGGACATTCCCATTGTTGGTCGTGGATTTGTAATGCCGTGGTGGTGAACATCACAACAATGTAGTGAAATGAAATCTGCGTCAAAGTTCATGTCGTCCCGGAGAACCGCAGAAAAATGACGATCTGGTATCTGTCTCACAAATACTCATAAGAACAAACCGACTCTGACGAGCCGCGCGAGGACTAAGACATACAATTAAATGAAAGTGATCCGGGCAAGAGCCGCAACAAAAGAGCTTTATATTATAACGGATCTGACCCGGATTAACAAACCCACAACCCTCAAATCATCCCGTTGATTCAGCCGAGGATCTAGCTACCGAGCCTGGAGCTTCATGGCGGACCTGCTGTGATCGTCAGAGGAGAAACAGGCGTGACTTCGGGCTGATGGGTTCATGGACTCTGGAGACCCTTAACTCTCAGATCACAGATGTGATCAAGCGCTTATCATCTCACACCATAATGTCATCAAAACGAAACGACTTTATTCTACACAGTTTGATCAGAGAGGCGCTTTACAGTCGCCAATCTTTATCATAACGAATCCTCAATGACCTAAAATACAATTAAATACAAAACATAGTCGAGAAACGTAAAAGACTGGTGCAGGATTTAGAAAACTAAACATCTCTAAGGCATTAAACTGAAAGGTCTCGCCCTCTCATATCCATACTGTGTTAAAGAATTACCTTTGACATCCACACAGACCTTTCAGAGCATCAGTTGTTTTATGTGTAATATTCATCACCACTTTAAATAGAAATGTTTAAAAAAAGGCACCAAGTTTTGATGTAAAATTTGTACCAATACATTTGATCACAAAAGTCTTTGATCAGAGCAGCGGCTGGTGGTGGTGGTGGGAGGGGTTTACCTGCTACTGCACAAAACTCAAAAAACAGCCCATCCTTATATTGTTCCTAACCTGCAGGCCTCCATTCTCCTGTGACCACCTTCCTTCACAAGCACATCACACAACTCATGAGAGTGAAAGAATGATGACAGATTGATGAGATTTGGTGAACAATACATTATATGATCAATAGACATCACATATGTAGTATTTGATAAGGTCCTGAGAGAGAGAGAATAATCACTTCCCATTTCAAACACATTCATCTTTTATTAGCTCTGAGTTGACGCTTTATGAGCTGTGATGTTTTTAATTACAGGAACCTCTTCTGTACCTTATTTGTCTAAAAAATGAAATAAAATAATAACTCAACCTGAGACAAAAGTAAACAACAATTTACCAGACCTCTGGAGTAACATTCTGTTCACCTTATGATTACTAGATTAAATCCATCATGTTGAAATGAAAATGGGCACCACTTTAAACAAACACATTTTAGTATGTAGTATGATGTAGAGAACATTTTTGAATTCATTTGTCAGAGAGGCAGGCAGGGGTCACTTATGTTCCGTCATGGGTCATCTGATATTTGCTTCTTAAGACAGGTGCCTGTTGACCATGATGGACTAGATTTACATCAGAGATCTTCATCAGTGTCCACAGACCTTCAGCGTTTAGCTTCAATACTAAAAAAAGGACCTGGAATGGCTGACCAGCGTTTTTAGGACTGTTAAAAACAGGCTGCAGTTAAACTCTGCAGGTCTGAGGACCTCCAGAAGCTCCTGATCTACGTGATTTTGTGTGTTTCTCACCGTGTTTCGGCCCAGCAGTGATATCAGCATAATCACTCCCATAAGATTGGTGAAAAATGACCAAATAGGCCAGAGCACCACATTAAAACTGCAACATACAAAACACACAGTAAGACTGAATGCATACTGAAACCACAGTGATGAACATCATAGTTATGGCTAAGCAATTAAATGGCTAAGCAAAGGTGTAAAAGTATCCATTTCTTTTGACAATGCATTTATATGGAATCACATATGAAAAACATAGGAATGAATGTTTTAAACTGTAACAGTAAATTAGACAGGGTGATCGCTTAAAAATAACTAAAATGTAAGATGTCCAGGTGCATTAAACTAAAATAGTGATGTGAAAATGTTGGAAAATGTTTTAAACTACAGAACAGCTGGCAGAAAATCTGTTGCACTTCTTGAATCTGAACAGAAACCCAGGCAGCAGTAGTGATGGTTGGTATGGCAGGATATTCCTGCTCACACTGCTGCATGCCTCTGAACCACTCCAGATCAACCATACAGAACGCTGCCAACAACACCAGTCCTACAGAGAACCACCAGCTGAAACAGAGATCGCAAGCATGTCTTCACCACACCGTCCCCGTTAAAGGCTGCCCAGCATTAAAAAAGTTCAGATGTCCCTAAATCACTTCTACAAGCCATTCTCACAGTGGGACCTGGAGAAGCAGTTGTGCAGGTCAGCAGAGTTCAGAGTTCAGTAGACGCATGTAGAGCAGAAGGCAGAGGAGCTGAGCAGAGGTTACGCTGTAGCAGGCGTAGTTTTTTAATTGTAAAGGGTCCAATGTACTTGTGTGTATTACTTAGTACTGGTGTGTAAGGGCCTTACTTTGTAACCAGAGATTTATAATCCATATTGTAATCCAGGATAAAATAACAGAGACTGAGAGTTATTCAGTCATTTGTGAATGAGGTGAATGTAATGAGATTTGCACTGGGGCAAAACAAAAGTGGAATTTTAGACCTGCACATACATACTGTATAACACATATTTAGTGCTTGGAGAAACTTTTCTAATCTGAGTCTAATCTGTGCAGTACTGCAGGTTAATGTTTTAACATTAAGAAATATCAGTGTGTCTAATCACTGTGGTTGTGTCAGACCCTTACCGTAACCCTAACACAGAGTGACACAACATCATCACAAACGTCATCACAACCAGATACACCCATACAGGTCACCAGTCTGAACGCTACATATCTACACATATTAATTAATGGAAACTGTTCTGCTTTCAGTTGTTTGTAGAATATGCCACAACATTAAACATTATCTTGGTATAATTCATCTCTGATAACTTCAGGAGGTCAACTGAGTTCAGGAGGTCAACTGAGCATCACCTGTGAATGAGTTCAGGAGGTCAGCTGAGCATCACCTGTGAATGAGTTCAGGAGGTCAGCTGAGCATCACCTGTGAATGAGTTCAGGAGGTCAGCTGAGCATCACCTGTGATTCAGTTCAGGAGGTCAGCTGAGCATCACCTGTGAATGAGTTCAGGAGGTCAGCTGAGCATCACCTGTGAATGAGTTCAGGAGGTCAGCTGAGCATCACCTGTGAATGAGTTCAGGATGTCAGCTGTTCAGCTGTGCAGACAGCAACACAGGTGAGCACAGGTGTGGAATACTGTATCCTGCCAACAGCCCAGGTCTCCAAATCTGCTCCAGCTAGAGTTTCCTGCCAGCTGGAAACCAATTCACCTGAAACAAAACTCAACAAACACACACACACAAATAGATGTATGAAAGTTAAAGTGACATGGTAGCCCATATCTGAAATGTGACCTCGGCATTTAACCCATTACTGGTGAGGAGTGAACACACACACCTGGAGTAGTGGGCAGCACTGCTGCACCCAGGGAGCAAGAGGGGTAATGGGCCTTGTTCACCTTTCATAAGCTTGAGACATTGATCTCATTCAAACCTCATTTCATAAGAATAAGACAATACGAGTTTTGATCTGAGAAATAAAAAAACATATATTGAATAAATATTGAAAATTCATATACTGAATAAATTATGAAAAGCACAACAAAACACAAAATAAACACATCACTCTCACAAGTGTGGCGAATAGTTGAATCCAAAAATATTTTACCTTACTTATATTTGTTGAAATTGACTAGATCAGAATAAGCAAAAATAGACAAAATACACTGTTACACTTAAGTCAATTTATCTTGTTTTAGGGATTTGCATGTTCTTTAGTTAAACAAAACATCCTCCTTACATCCTCTATGCTGTAAAATAGAGGAAATTAAGCATTACACACGGAAGTGAAACAAGTATTTAATTTTAATTAAACTCATAAACACATTAATTGACCTTTATTTCAAATACCATGCGTGTTGTGCTGTATATTTATGTATGACCGCACAGAATATTTCCATTATGTAAATATCACTTTACATTTCTACATTTACACTTCTTCACCTATCAAGACGTTAAACAACAATAATACCTTTTAGTTACCTCAGAACAGAACTCTAACAGAACCTGATTGTGCCACCATGAGTTTATGAGAGTATCATGTTCTGAGCCAAACAGACAAAAGACCTTTACGCTTTATAATGTCTCTTACTCAGTGTTTGAAGCATCTAACTTCCTTCACAAAGACCGTGTGTGACTCTGAGAATCAAACAAGTACATTTAATTCTCACCCAAACAGACAATAACATCATACTTCCAGTTGCTGCTGTGCCAATAAACCTGGTTTTCTTCTCCTATTTCCCAGAGGGCTTTGGAGCAATGATGAGGAGAACAATAGTGTCCTGTTAGGAAGGAGAGCTGCTTTTATCAAAGACATATACCTTACATACTGCACACACACAGAGCTTGAATTTTTTGCTGACCGCACTGGTGGGGGTTGAGGGCAATTGGAGCATGTCTCCACATTTCTGACAATCTGGATGATTCAGGGTGACAGGACATTTCAGCTTTTATTCAGGTCTACTCTTCACCTAATGCACAACAACGAAGACTTTCTCATTCAATCTAGTTTGATGACGTTTAAAGGTCCATTTCTTTTCCTCTAATGGATACACCAACAGGAATAAAAGCTTGCAACTAAAAGGTGAGGCAGGAACTTTAAAATTCTGCAGACACGAGGCTTGTGTTAAACTCATCTGGATGATATAATTACATCTTGCTGCAGGATCAGGGATTTATCAGAGCTTCACAGAACACAACAACAGTTCTCTAAGTGTGTGTGTGTGCCAGACAGGCAGTTCATTCTCCAGGCAGAAACCGGACTGCGATTAGTCTTGACCCGCGGGTCCACAGGGTGCTTGCACCTGTATGGAGCCTCTGTGTGTCAAGCCAGAAAAAAATACTCCACACAAGAGTCCAATTCAGTCCTCCCCCCCACCTTAAACAACTAATCTCACAACAGACAAGCAGGTCTTTAGCGCTACCATGATGCATTAACATCACTGATCGCAAACGGAAGCTTTGACTTTCTACTGACAGATTAAAATAAAAAAAAAACTTCATGACAGACATCCATCCATTTACAACATTTATTACAGTTGAAGTCAACAGAAAACATGCAAAAAACAGCAGGATTATTTCACAAGTTTGACTTTGTCCTTTAAAACTTTAAACTTTGGGTTGTTGTAGATTTTTTTGTTGAAAAGACAAAAAAGCTCTTCCTCTGATCTGTAGTTGGAGTCTCCACTAAATGAGTAATATGCAGTTAAAACCTGAGATGCAAAACAACACACACCAAACAATAATCAGTTACTGACATGAAGCAAAACCAGCTGCAAACCAGTTTACACAGTGAGGGTTTGTTAGGGTAAGTTAAAAAAAAGAAACGCAAAACTACTTTCAAAATTAAAAATCAACTACTAAAAAAAAAAACTTACTTTTAAAATTAAAATCAACTATTTGGTAGGTGGACTCAGTGAAAAACTTCAGTTTCGTGTGCTGAAGTTATTATACTCACCTTCTTGCGAAGTTTTTTGACAGCTAGTCCATCCTCTGGTGCATCTCTCAGTATAGCCTTTATCACTCCCTTCCAATTAAACTTCCCTGTGACACAGAAATGAAACCAAAGCAAGAGAACTCAGAAATATAGAGAAGAGAACGTAAATATGAACTTCAGACACAATCAAGCAAGTGAATTAAATGAACATTTAACAGCAGAAGTTTTCCTGTGTCTAAATATCTGATATAATGATATTGGTTTCTCTCTGCCATTACATTAAACACTGACTCACAGAATGTAAACTTGTACACTGATAATATAAAAGGATGTAGTACCTTTACATTAACATAAATATAAGTTATAGTTAATATAAAGGATAAAGTACCTTTATATTAACAGATATAAGTTATAGTTAATATAAAGGATAAAGTACCTTTATATTAACAAATATAAGTTATAGTTAATATAAAGGATAAAGTACCTTTAGCGTTTGTTTCCGACTCCACCTCCTGCTTTTCTGGTTTCTCACACTTTAAGCTCTCAGACTGATCAACGCTGACAGGAATGAAATCCTGCTTCACATGATTCGCCTCAGATTCCAGCACCTTTCTTTTCTTCTGTTTTTTACTCATCTTCACTTCTGTTTTCTGATTGTCTTCCAACTTTCTTTTCCTCTGGTTTCTCATCTGTTTCTCTGTCGCTGCTTTCTGCTGCCCTTCTTCCATCTCTGGTTGGCTTTCGTTTGGTCTGTTGTCCCTGTTTGTTTGGTGCTTCTGGAAGCCATCCTGCAAAAACACCAGAACAAATTAAACCAAACACATATACATATATATATATACANATATATATATATATATATATATATATGGTAAAGTCTGACTTAGTTACTTTTATTCAACCAGCAAGTTTTTCTCAATTACAAATGACATAGTCGTCTCCCAGAAGATAATAAGATTATGTACAAGAGGCATCAATGTGAAAAAAATTACTGCTCTTCTATTGACTATTGAGAAGGGTATGAATCATTTTAAACATGCCATGCCACTTTTGTTCAAATGTAAATAAATGATAAGCCTTTGTCAATTACAGCAATCAAATGCTACCAGCTTTTGAATGTCTCCACTGGCATTTTTGCCTCCTTGCCATCACCCGTTCTTTAGCTCCCTCCACAGATTCTCAGTTGGATTTATGTCAGGACACAATTTACGTCAGGCAAACGTTAATGTTTTTGTCTGCTAACCATTTCTTCACCACTTTTGCTGTGTGTTTTGTGTTGTTGTCTTGCTAAAATCACCACTGGTGCCCAAGACCAAGACTGCCTGATGTTATTGTTACGAATTTTTATGTATTACTGCTTTTTCAAGGTGCCGTTTACTGTGATTAGCTTCCCTGGTCCACTGGCTAAAATAAACCCCCAAAACATTAGGTTCCCACCACCATGTTTGACAGTGCGGATGGTGTTCTTAGGGCTTTTTTTAATGTATCAAATGAAGGCGACATCATTGTGGCCAAACAATTTAAATTTTGTTTCATCTGACCATAAAACAGAAGACCAGAAGTCTTCTTTGTCTTAGCCATGACTGTCCACAAACCAACAGCAGACAGCTTCTGTTTTTCACCTGTTGATTTGATTAAAACAGCTTTTCCCAAGGAATCAAGATAATTAGGATGCTTTAGAACAGCTTGGACTATTTGAAATGGTACAGAATTTGGAATTTTCCCATAGACTGTGATAGTTTGAAAAGGTCTCATTTGTCTTATTTCCGGTCAAAACAAAACTTGCTGGTTGAATAAAAGTAACTTTAAGTCAGAATTTGCCAGGGATATCTCCCATTGGGAGGGCATAGATTTAAGACTATATATAAATACACAGACAGACATACATACATACACGTCATAGTATATATATCAGGACGAAGTCTTCAATCTACGTCCTCCTATGGGAATTTAAATGACGTTTCTTTTGCTATTTGATCTTTGCATCCTGTGTTTTTTTTGCTTTTATGTGAAAAGGAACATCATTTTAAGTCGATATAAAGATGACTATTGTGATGAAGATGTTCACACACTCACACTGCTGAGAGCTGTGGAAAAAATCTCCCAGACCTGCTCAATTAAAGCAGGACTTTGGATCTTCAGACTGTTCATCATCCAGTTCTGTATGTGAACATAAAACATCAATAAGCAGCTCACAGATTACCACACTGGATAACGGCTCTTCATCGTGAGTTTGAGATCTTTACCTGGAACTTGGCTTTCTTCCTGGGCACGTTATCATATGAACTGACCTGCCCCAAAACTTGCTGCAGTTTGTGTTCAATGCCGGGTCTTTTCATAGCCTCATGGATTCTCTAGAAAGTAACAGAAGCTATTGGTTCTCCAACACAGGACAATCTTTATTATCTATATAATCCATCTAGTCCAATCTATTAAAGTCCATGATTTATTTACCTGAATCCACTCAAGCTGTTTCATATCGCCTTTATTTGCCTTCGCCTGGAAATCTTTTCCTCCATATTTCTGATCTTCACTGATGCATTTGTTGTGGTTTCTGTAATCTTCGCCCCTTTACACAAGCACCATCAGTCCCAGTCTGCCGTACACTATCATCCACACAGCTGAATAACAGAAATAACTCACCAGAAATCCTTGCCGCAGTCGATGCAGGACAACACCCAGCATCCACCACACTTCAGCACATGCTTCTCCACCTGAGACTTCTTCAGAGACTCTCCACAGGCGTTACATGCGAAGAAGACCATCATGAAGGTCTACAGCTGACGATCTTCACATGCGGACATGAGAATCAGTAGTATTCATTTTTCATTATAATGTTTATGGCTTATGTTTGTAGAATGCAGTTTACATATGATTATTAACTGATTCACATGTTAACTGCAATCCAACTTACTCGACAGACAAACCAGAATTCTGAGTCTGATGACCAACAGACTCTCAGATGAACTGAATCTGATCTCTCTAGTTTGATCTGCAGATCCTCTGGGGGTTAAACCCGTATCCGGTCCGGCTCTGGTTCGGCTCCCACTGAATCACGTGTTCACACGCGCGCATGCGCGGCGCAGCTGCTTCATTCCGGACTGAAACATGAACACGAGTGAAACGGTCCGAGTCGAAACACAAACAAAACGTGAAGTTCTGGAGTCATTCTGCACCATTGTGTGGGAATGACACGAGCATAATGAAATTTAAATGAGCATAAATGAAATTTAAAGGTTTTTAAGGAAAAGTTTTAATCAAAAATGTACAAAGTTCTGTTCTGAGGTAAATGTATAGGCAACGTATATTAGACATTTCGAAAATGTCGAAAATGATCATCAGTGAGAGACCAGTTTTGACATGGCTGGTCAACACACACTTTGTCATCATGTGTGTCCCTGCAGGTTCCACCAGGTTGCTGGCCCACCTTCAGTGCATACGTCAGGTATCACAGCTAACCCATACGTCAGGTATCACAGCTAACCCATACGTCAGGTATCACAGCTAACCCATACGTCAGGTATCACAGCTAACCCATACGTCAGGTATCACAGCTGATAACAGAACGAGTATGAAACAAAGGGAATGATCACGACTTACATACTACCGATTTACAAATCTGACAAAAGCACAATTTTAAAGACAGCAGATGTGACTTCCGATGTGTTTGCAGGCAAAACAATGATTAGACAGGAGAAACGTGTCTCGTCCAGCCACGCGATGATGTTTTGAGAGATCGCGAGATTTTTCAGCAGCGGATGAACAATTAATACAAACGCTGCTGTCCAATCAGACGCCGACATCTCGTGACTGACTCCGCCCACCTGTCCTGGTCTGAACCGGCGCCGCTTAAGATTCAAGATTCAAAAGAGCTTTATTGGCAAAAATATGTTTTTTACATTTATTTCCAAAGCATATAAATATGAAATAAGTAAAAGCATTACAATAAACAAAATAAAAACATCACTGACTAATACTTAAACTAATAATTGGCTAATACCTATAAATAGTATTATACAATTATAAATATGAAATAAATGATATCATTTAATTATTTAGACACACACTGTGACCAGAAGGGGGCAGCACTGACCGACCCCTCTGATGGCTGACCCCGTCCAGACAGTGACCTGTGACCCAGCAGAGGTGTTAGGAAGTAAAAGAGGACACCAGTGGCCCAGACTGATGACCCTGAACTGAGGCATGACAGGAAGAGGTCAGAGGTCATCAGTCTTAAATATAGCTGTGAGGATTGCGAAAAGAAAGGAGAAAAACACATTTATATATATTTTAATAAAAAAGGGCTGCTCACCAGTTTAACACGTTTGCACTAATGTACAATCAGAAATGATTACTCTGAAACTGTGGTCCAGCTGCGTATTTTAAACCGTAGGAATGGTCAGATGTTTTTATTAATCTCATGCTATCTCATAAGATTCGTATCCAGACTGCATTGACCCACACGCACACACAATATAAACCAGTCAAGTGAAAAAAGTATCATACAAATTAATGTTATTTACACCTCTCCTGACGGCAGAGGGCAGCAGTGATCCATCCTTCATCAGAAGACGTTGCGTGTGAGTCCCGCAGTGGTGCTGGAGGCCTTACATGAGGTCAGAGGATCAATTGCTCTGGTAATTTAAGACTCTAAAGAGCAATTAATATCTAAACAATGAGCCCAGTACGACTGTGTGTGTGTTGGGTGCTAAAGGAGACAGTCTGCCTGGCTGCATTTAATCTGATCATCAGAGACCCCCCCAAACACACACACACACACACACACACACACACACACAGCCAATGTAAAGGTAAATTCAGTAAAGTCACACGTCTTCTCAATTTCCCAAGGCACATTGCCATAGAAACTCGATAGTGATCATCAGTTTGAGGTCGAGGGTTTGGGGTTTTTGTGGCTACAATACTCTCTTTATAAGCAAATGCTCGGTCAACAACTTTACAATGTTCTGCTTTTAATCACTGTAACATTTAAACTGTAGCAAACAATGTTTTGTTCAAGAAAAGAACCAAAGAACTGATACAAACACAAAAAACTGTCAATGTTAATCTTAGAACAATCAAACAAATTAAAACACCTCTGTATGTGTTTACAATTCACTTTTTTGCTCTTGTTTTTCTTTAGAGAATTTACTCAACAGTTTGTGTTAGATTTGCCAAGTCAACCAAATTTTACAGTTTAAAATTTATTCAGAAAACCCACTGTGGGCTCACTGAAACCTGTCTCTAAATATTAATGTTAAAGCATCTGTGCTGCTTAACCCTAATCCTCAACCAATATCAGGTAGTAATTTCACCTGAAGCTTGTCACAGCAGTAAATCCCATTTGCCGTTTGAAAGCTGTTTGCTCTCAAATGGTTGGTATATCAGCACTGAAGTTTCACACTTCACACTCATACACACAGTTATACATTAGGGAGGAAGTGACATCATAGACATGAGCAAACATTTTTCTAGATAAAATTGATAAACGAGATGTTTGATTTCTGCCAAGGATCATTTGGGCCAATTTTTTTTGGAAGGATCTGAGCAGGAAAATGAGGGTGAAATGAATCGTTAGTGTCAGACATGGAAGTTTCAGGTTCGATCCCCACTGCTGGCAGGAAATGCCAGAGGTGCTGTTGAACAACACCTTTCTCAAGCATTTGAACTAACACAAGGTCTTTATAAATGTCTTAGCATTGGCATTAGAAACTCATCCAGGTCCAAGGGTGACTTTTGAGTCTGTTACTAATTAAAAGTGATTATTATTAACTTTTCAAATTCACAATGTCAGCCAGGTTAAATCTGCACAATGACAATAAAGTTATTTATCTTCCACTCCATTTTAAGTTATGCATCAGAAACATTCAGCTACAGGACTGACTCTGTTTCCATTAGTTCATCATATTCTCCAGCGCTCACTTGCCCAGAGCAGAAACACATTCAGACACATTTGACATTGTTTATTTCCTCTCTTCATCTCTTTGTCTTGTGAAGCCTTGTGGGAGAGGAGAAACATCTGCTGGGCATTAGCATTGAGTCTCAGTGCAGGACTGGAGGACTAACTGAATATTTGCTGTGTTCTGATCCTTCAGCTGTAATCACGGCTTACAGTGGATCAGCTTTCTGAGAGAAACTCAATGAAAATGTTATTGCAGCATGTTTACACAATTAAAACAGATACACAACAGGAAAACTGTTATCACATCAGACCCTCACAATACAAACATACATAACAACAGAAAATCACAGCTGTTGAGGAAAATCGATTCACATTATCCTCTGCTGATTTCAAAGCATTCAAAAACTCTGAAAAATGATAAACTGCAGAACGAACATACTGTGCTACTGCAAAAGTGTTTGGGAAGAGTTTGGGAAAGATGTAATGTTCTACAATTTAATATAAGAAAAACTCTGGGTGCTATAATTCATGACTAAATGCCTAGAAGCATCAAGCATCATTGACTTTGTAAAAAATGTTGTTTTATTAAATAAATATGTGAAATAATGTTTTTTGAAATAATCTTAATAAACATTCATTTACAGGGACTTTATAGTTTATACACGTGTACTGTATAAATCCCATGTCCTAATGTCAGTAATCATGCACTCTCCATTTACTTATAATTTCGGAATATAGCAATATATTTATCAGAAGCAACTTATTAGGTCTGACACTTGTTATTAATAAAACAATAATGATAAAACAATAAATATATTCTTCGACATGCACGTCGAAGAATAAGGATCTCAGTGGTACTATAAATGGCTGTTATTTGACTGTAGGCTAGACGTAATTCACCGTTTCCCGGCTCGAGTGAAAATGACGTCTTATCGTTTGTTTCAGTTTCACCACGTTTTTCACTTTACCGCTGAAACTCTTTCTCAGTGTCCATTTCCCTGCTAGTTTCGTCTCTGCCGATTGTGTCCATCAGCTCGAGCGCTTTTATCTGCAGCCGCCGCTCTGACGTCACGTTGCAACGCCGCTCTGACGTCACGTTGTAAAAGCTTTTCTCAGAAGGTCTAGTTTAGCAACTTCATTACGGGTTACCCGCCCACAGTCACTTTCAAGAAAGAAGCTGAAGATAAATGTTTTTTATTGCCCACAACAAAATAACAGAAAACATAAATTCATCATCTTTAATGAACATTTTTGTCAATTTCCCACTACTTTTGTCTTATATTTCATTAAAGAATTATGCAAAGTAAGTTCCAACTCCATTGTCATGATGTTTTTAGGAACGCTAGCAAAGGATTACAATCACTGCATGTGTCCTTCAGAAGATGTGTCCTCTGTATGCTTGTTTCCTTTATTCACTTTCTTCCTCTGGTCTTAGCTCCACCCAGTTAGAATGTGAGGGAAGGACACAAGGACGATAGCTACAGACAAAACACATCTGTATAGGATAGGACAACAGATATGAGACCCTCTCACATGCGTGTGCTGAACATTACGGAGCAGTTGTGTTCTACTTTTAAAGGGCTTGGACTTGTAATCAGTAGGTTGCTGGTCCATTCCAGTGCTGGCAGGTAGCAACTGAAATGCCCTTAAGCAAAGCATTTAACCCCTGATTGCTCCCCAGGCGCTGCAGGGATAGCCGCAAAACTGCCCATGACTTGCAGTGTGTGGCTTGCATTTGTTTTGCACATAAGAAATGACATTGCAATGGAAATGCTGTATTTCACTAATGTAATTATGTGGATGGAATATGAGATACAATATGAGGTACAACAAAAATGTCAAAAATCTATACCATACCCTAACATAACCATACCCTAACCCTAACCTAACCATAACCCTAATTAACCACAAAGCATTTAAGATAACCTTAAGTCATGTCAGTGATCCTAGATCTGTACAAGGTCATCTAGCAAACCTGTTTACTAGATGCTGCACCAAAACAGTTTAGAGATTCTCTCAAGTTCTCTGATGCTTCTTTAACAAAACAAACACACAGCACACTATCTTTATTCTACCCTTAACACTAAAGCCAAGTCTGAACCCTGAAACTGAATTTTAAAGGGTGTTATAAAGTGAAGACTGGCCAAAATGTCTCACTTTACTCTCTTTGTCCCTACTCAGATGGGCTAAGTCTTCATACTGGTCCTTACAAGAATAGATGTACAAGTAGACACCCACAGTGTGATTATACTGTGTGTGTGTGTGTGTGTGTTACTCTTATTGTTTTAAAAAATATTCATTTCTATTGCAAAAATATCAACAAAGTTCTAACAAAATATTAAACATTAATACAATTAAATACAAATAAATGAAAGGAATACTTGCATCTTAAAAATTAGCCTTTATATTATACAAAGTAGATGTCTGTTTTGAGTAAATATGCAGGAAATCACTGTTTCTCTAGTGACCATCACTATCACAATAAACAACAAGCAAACCAGTGACTCACACAAATGCAGACAGAGAGCTTAATTATGATCAATTTGCATCTGTTTTCTCAGGTCTAGTAATTACATAAGACTTACAAAGTTCAGACATCAGCACACTGGACCTTAGGGAGAACAGGCAGAATGGCCCTTTTTTAAAAGGTTAGAAGGTGACTTAAAAATGTGCCCTTTCCAAACCAAACATTTTAGTTATAAGTTTGGCTTAATATTGACAAGAACCACTTTTTGGTACATATATTCACATAGTGACATTAAATAATATTTTCTATTGTATATCTACAGGATTGACGCTGATTGTACCATTTTAGGAAGATTTGGGAACACACACACACATTGTCTGTTTTTGTTGAGTCTGTTATTATCAAGTTTTTACTTGCTGGGTGAGGTGGTGATGGAGGGGTTGTGATTTTAACTAACAGTACAATTTAACTAACAAATAGTTAGAGGACAATTTCAAAACTTTACAAGATGAACTGTAGCCCGTCTGAGTATTTTCAGTTTTTCTGGACATGTCCGTTTCCAGTGATAGATTTAAAGATAGATTTGTTTTCCTGTTTGTTTGGTTTGAACATATAGTTGGAATGTAAAGTGTCTTTGGAACGATTTGCAGTTGTCTGTTCTTCAGTCATTATTTAAGTACCTCTATAATCCCACTGAAGGTTCATGTCTCAAACACTTTTTTTCATTATACATGCGATCATGGGACTGCAGAGATATGTGTGTGTTCACTGGAATAACTCATAAATGCCACAATAACATAAATCGAACTTTATCAAAACCTCACAGAAACACAGTAACCATGGTTACACTCAGCCACAGGCAGAAATTGTCTCAGGGGCGCTGGGCTGCCCCCCCTTAAAAGCATACTTTTTTATAATAAATAATAAAGTGATACATAGTTTAAATAATTGTGTAAGTAGTAAAACAATACAAACCCAAATGCAGCGGTAATGTGTTTTAAGTTTAGAAACATTTTGGATGTTTCCCCCTCCTTTCCTTCACAGTGGTTTGGTCCACAATTTTCCACCTTCACCTCATCTACACACAAAGCCTTGTGAGAGAACAAAGTTCTGCAGAAGTTGTGGGCCTCCAAGTGTCTGTCTAAAGTATTTAAATCAGATGAAATGATGCTTTTATTTTTAATACAAATAATGTTGACTCAATAAATTACTGACAAAAAATGCTAATAACAATGTATTTTTTCATGAGTCAGCTATGATAGTGATTATATTTTTATGCTTGTTTGTTTAATACTGTAGCTTGTTGGATAGTAAATCACTCACAACAACTAATAGCTGATAAGCCTGTGTGTGAACAGATATTAGGGTAATATTTTATTTGCTACAGTTGATTATTTTAAGAGATGTCTTCTGTCCAGTTGAAAGTATTGTGTGAAGAATGCAAGATCATTAAATTACATGACCGTGCGTGAACCTGTGATCCTAACTCACATTTAAAGCAAACATTTATGTTTATAAATATAAGAATGGGTGAAGAATGGGTGTTAAGAATGGGTGTTTAAATGGTTTTAAAAATAATATTTAATCAATTTAGTTTGCTTTTTCATTGATCCAGAGAAAACGTTAACAATAAGGAAAACGAAAACGTCTCCATGCTGCACCAATAGTAGTAGTAAGGCTTTCCTCTGTTTACACATATCCTTACAATTTTAGCTGTACACACCCCCAACACACACACAAACACACCACAGTTTTGCCAGGAACTGTTATTATGTGTAAACACTTCCATTCTACTGAACCAGCATTCATTTCATTATAAACTTAATTACATGTTGGGTTAATGATGTTGTGTACTTAGGTCTAAAGGAAACTCTCTCTACTGTATTCTCTCTACTGCTCAGATGTGTCTCTTTCATTCCTCACAAGAATTTAAGTGCAATTAAGCTGCTTGTCCATGAAACATTATTGTGTGTATGTTTAAATGGCCCACAGCAACCTTACAGCAACATCACCACATTCTAAGCAGGTTAGAAACTTCACATTTTGTGTGTAAACACTTTAAACATCTTATTTACATTTATGCATTTAGCAGACACTTTAATACAAAGCCTCTTACAATGTAAGGAGAACATAAAAGACAAAAATAAAAAATGACAATAAACATCAGCCATACATAGACACAATTTTACCAGAAATACAATATTCCATTGCTATCTGTGATGCCTGTGGAGAGCGAGTGAAACAGGTTTTTATGTTGAGTAATAGTTATGCAAACGTCAGATATTCATACAAAGATTAATTTTTAGCAGATTTTTTAATGCATTAGGGGATGCAGCAGAACGAATACAGTTTAAAGCTGCGAGCAGAAGGCTGTGTGCCCGTAGAGGAGGGATGTTCATTCCCTGACTGTAGGGATCTGGAAGCAGTGTGTATGTGTACGTGTTTGTGAAGGTAATATGGTGCAGAGCCAGTAGTGATTTTGTAAGCAAGGAGTAGAGGTTTGAATTTTATGTGTACAGCAACTGGTAGCCAATAAAGGAAAATGAGAAATTGTGTGACATGGGCTGTGTTTGGTTCTTTGAACACCAGGCGAGTTTCCACATTCTGTTGTAAAACTCATTACAGTATTGCTGAAGATCTGGTGTTCACAAAACCTCCTACATCATCTCATACCAGCCCCAACATTCACATTAGCCATTAACACTTAGAAACACACACATACTTACAAACAGCCCACTCACACATGCACAGACACACACACACACACAGTAATTTCAGGAAAATGACTCCATGCTGTTTCCAAGGTCGGCAGGGTGTGTAATTGTGCTCTGAGGGTGAGAATATAAACAGTCGTGTGCACGGTCATGAACATTTATCAGCTCATGTTACAATAACAAACCAGGAGAAACATGCTTCATTTATTTTACCTCTAACTGCTGATCCATATTTACGCAAGTGTCAATAAAACATGAGTAAAACAAGCAATGGGTGAGACACTGGTAAGCTAAACAGCTTTAGATGAAAAACAGAAATGTTTTAAAACACTTTCAGGTATCAGTCAAATTGATAGTTGATGCCTTCTAGCCCTTGTGACCCAACAAACAACTTGCCAGTAAACACACTTACACTCCAGCAATACACGTACACACACACTCAGGTAATATACACACACATCTGAGATTTGGAGACACCTTTGTCTATTAGAAAGCTGAATAATGAAGCAGAGATGAAAGTGACTCTGAAGAGATGGTGTGATTACTCTCAGTAATAATCAGAAAAGGGTAATTTATGAAGTGTATGTTTAAGAGGGTACCGACAATGTTTAAATTATGCGTGTATTGCTTGGTATGTGTTATCTCTGCTTGCAAACAAATTTTCCTTCAAGACATGAACTTCCTGTAGCTCAACTGGTAGCGCATTACATTAGCAGTGCAAAGATTGTTGGTTCGATACTTGAACCCAAGCAGCATACACACATAGAACCACTTCAGGTTGAACAATAATCAGCTGTTGTTTCTTCATGTGTAAATAAACGCTGCAGGCTGAGAAAACAAAAACTTTAACGAAATTCATTGTTTTCCACCAGAACACGATATCTCATTTAGACTGTAATAAGGAGACTGAGGATTTCTAGATTACTCATATTGAATAAACTGTATTGTCTTCGTACTGAAATATGATTTTTTTCTGTGAAATATTAAGTGGCCCTTATTGTAAGTATGGATTTATAGATGAACATTCTCATTGTCCTTCTTCATTCTTTGTGCACCTGACGTTTCTCCTTCACACATTCATCCCTCCCAACTGAAATGAAGCCAAGCAGAAGACAGAAACAAAGGGCAGTGAGACTCCAGTCTGTCTCTTTTTTATTTATAAATAAATCATGATTTATTAAAAACATTAGACACACAAAATACTACATATATTATATACTACACAAATTGTATATATGAACTACATTACTTCAAATTACAATATTACATATGCCCGTACCAGCCTGATGAAGCAGTTATTCTCATTCATCCACACTAAACACTCATAATGACAGTGAAAACAGAGCTCAAGTGTAGCGGTCAGAGTCCCTTCTCTCCTTTCTGCTCACTTTGACTTTCACTCTATCATTGTAGTGCGTATCTTAATGCGGGACGTTTTAGTATGAACTGTAGTATCAGACAACATAAAATGTGAAAAAGCGAGAGGGGGGCTGATCACTTTCTAAATGCACTGTATTTATTTATGTTTCTCACAGAACAAATACGCGTGGATTTGTAGGACTGAATTCTGCTGTAGGTTTGCAACAGTGTCGATGTGCGCTTTAATAAGTGCCCTTAAATGCCTCCGCAGAGCCGCAAGAGAATATGTCAAATGCACCAGGGTAGAAAACTGCCCGCAGGGTAATAAAATGAGAATTTATTGAGGGAAAAAGAATTTATTGAGGGGAAAATACAGCGAAGAAAATGAAACCGGTTTATTTTTTCAGGCTTCCTAAATTTTGTAGCAATTAATCTGCCCAATTTGATTAGGAGCTGCACAAATTAAACAATAAAGAAGCGTCTAATGAGGGATTAATTATGGGCCGCTCGGGGCTTGAGGGGCCGGGCTGTTAGCGGAGACACGGCGGCCGGCGAGACAAACGGCCACGCGCTCCATGTGCAGCGGGACTGATAGCGGCTCGCGGGCTGATTGTAAAGATGAACCGAAATCAATCGCGTTTAACGGGCTCATTAAACTCTATGCGGCGACCTGACCTCATGCACAGATGGAAACCAGCGTCAGAAAATGGCTTTTCTCGGATTTATTACAGTAATAGTGAATGTCACTGAACTCCTGAGGGATTTTTATTTAACCCCGCAGGTCGAAAGCGGATTAAAGCGAAACGTCTCAATGAATCAAACCAATACGAAATTCCCTCTAAAACAGACATTTCCTAAAGTCAATACAGTTTAATATTAATATTACATTTAATACTAATAAATACTAAACAACTAATCTGGAGCTGCTGTAATACTAATTACAACAACACCAGTGAAAGAGTTGGATATATATATAGCCTGTAAAATAAAATAAAACACATTAATTTTTAGTAATTTCTGACAGTTCAAGTAAGTCTTGATGAAACACTAGTTCTTTATTAACGTCGTTCTTCCTAAAAGGATTTTAACGTTAAGAGTTTGTACAATGTGTCTTGTAGTAAATAAGAGACGACAGTCTCATCACCTGAGTACAGGATTATTATCACGGGCACATGGAAAAAGGAAATGGACACACGGGCGAAATAACATAATTTATCTTGGTTAAAATTGAGTATAAAAAGTTATTTTGTTGACAAATGTCGGACTAAGTTTTGTTTGTGATGGTAAAGTACATTTTTCGTCTTTATGGTAATAACCGTATTTACCACATTTATTGTCACTATTTGATTTGTTACCTTGTTTTCCGCTTATTAACCATTTCATTAAGTTTGATTAAACTTCGGCGTTACTCAGTTGAGATTAATGTTATTTGCATGTTTTAACAGCGAAAATTACATTTCATTCGCCTTTATCGGGCCGGAGCAGCGAGCTGTAGGCTGGTTTTAAACGGTGTCATGTGGGGGTCAATTTCTGAAGAATCAAACACTTTGTCAGATCAGATCACAAACCTTAAGCGCTTGTGTTTATGTGCCTATATTCATCATTTAGTTTGCTAAAGCACTTTGCTGGGGTGGGCAGAGCATTAAGATATAAACACCGTATCAACAAAAAATGTGTGTACTGATGTACTAATGTGTTCTTGTATCTGTAAAGCATTTTCCCATGGAACACGTGTACTGATAAAACGTATATATCTTAAATGAATATACATTTAATATAGCGTAGGTCGCTTTGGCCTCTGCTGTAAATGCATATTTACTCACTTTTACACCGAAATATTGATCATCTGTTAATCATCGCCTGACCGTCAGAGGAATAGGAGCATACAGGGAACTGTGGCATTTAGTCGCTTAAATAACTGAGACATTGAGTAAGAAGACATTGAGTGACCCTTTATGCCTGATTGCCCTAATTGTTTTGAAACAGGAGACATTATCGGTAATGATTCCAGCAGGCGCCTCTTTCATCTTCACCAAGAACATCAGATGTTGCTATCAGACTCCTAACAGCGCATTCTTTGCACGTGAAGGCATGTCAATATGTTCACTCTTGTTTCCGGGCTGCTTTTTCCAAAAGCATCATAAGACTATATCGTATCATCAGTTGTCACTAATGGTCACTACCATCAACTTGCGCTTACTGTGTTTTTTTAAACGCAGCCCAGAACATAATATAAATATATGCGCAAAAACTAATCCAACTTTTATCCATTTAAACACGTTTCGGTCGGACACACGTATTCCACAGCGACCAAGACCTTAAAATCACTGAACTCTTATGGCAAAGGTCTCCCACGGACCCTCTTTTGATATTTGCATTGAGCTTTAAACGTATTCCAAGTCAGAATTGTCAGACTGTGCATGAAAAGGGTTAAGACAACTCTCAGAAAGAGACGACAAAGACTCTTTGTCTCAGAATCAAAGGTGGAGATGGTGAAGTTAAAGCTCAAATGCACTTACAGTGGCTTTGTATCTTGGATCAGCCCTCGTTTGTTATCGTGAGCTTTCAGTAACAACTATGGTAATCACCTTTTTCACGGCACATCATTGCCTGTAAATCGAAGTATTTGGCAAGCTAATTGGCCCCAAATTTGTTTCTCCACAATTCTCGCATTCTGTGTACCAACGCAAATACATCCTAGACAAACAAGGGTCGATTTTTACTGTTAAACTTCCCTTCTTTGAAACCGCGGCTGGATAATGTGTTTCGTGTGTGTAGATGTGCGTCTATGCGGCTCGAGGATCAAACATTCCTGCAGCGCTTGAGAGTTGGAGACTTCAAACATTTCATCTAATGAGCTCTAAGTGTCTCCATCTATAATTACACATTTATTCCGCTTAAGTGCCGGATGTGAAATTAAGGAAATGCTAAATTACCGCTTGCGTGTAATTTTATCAGTTACAACCAATTACAGTTTTACCAAATAAGAGCTGGTTCAGACAAAACGAGGAACAGTAAAGTCCCAATGAAAACATTACAATCAATAATGGGTGTGGTAAAAAAAAGCAGGTCCCATTATCATATTAATAACCATTGGCGTTGTAATGTGTGTGTGCGTCAAAGAGAAACGTTTTTAGCGGAATGTCTTGCGGCTCTCCGTGAGTCAAACTCTGCGCTTTGATCCAGCCGCTGCTGGCGCCAAAAAACAACATCTCCGAGACGCAGTAATAACCTAACAAAAAAAACACTGATCGCCATTGACTGGTTGTGTTCTGCAACGATGCTGATTTTGTGCACAAACAGATTGGGACTTCATAAGAGCTTTTAGGAAAATCACAGTTTTACACAGTTTCATCTTTTACAAATAAATGGGCTTAAATCATGGAAGCGAAAGTCTCTCCTTCCCATATTACCCGTTTTACTCTTACAGTCTTATACCGTTTAGAAACCTAAAACCATTATTTCAAACATAAAATAAACTGTACAACATACATAGGCTAATCGTTAATGTTATTATCACCAATCACCAATAATGTGCCGCATGAGTGAGAAAATAGGCGTATGGTCCAAAACACAATTGTATCGTTACTATTATTTACTAACACACCGCTATGAGGAGTCAGGCTTTAAAACTCAAGCGCCTCCCAGCTCTGCTCTCATTGGATCGTGTGTGTATATCAGCCCACAGAACGTCAAGCAGTTAAACGCAAGGCGTTCATTAAACACTAACAACTGAATTAACCTGTCGCGACACTTCACGTCTGCGTGCGGCCCCGGGCATCGCCATGGCTACTGATGATGCTAGTTTTAAACCCGAAAGTTATTCCCACGTCATTTTAGGAGTTAAAGGGGAGATGCAGATCAACCTTACTGTGGAAGAAGACAGAGAGAAACCCAAGATTCTGCCGTTCAGCGTTGAAGCTCTGATATCTGACCGGAGACCGAGCAGCTCTACCGCCGGCACGTCTTCACTCTCCGTCGACGTTTTGAAACTGCGAGATGACGCGCCGGTGAAAGCAGAGAGTCCGGAGCACAGGACGTGTATTCAAAACACGCGTTTCTCTCCCAGTAAGTGAATTTAACGTCGAGAGCAGAGCAGAGCTGAACTCTTGACAAAGAGCTGCATGCTGTAAACTTGCATGTCTGAGCTGAGGTTTAAATTTGCAGACACAGGACTTGAATGCCACTGTAAACAGACCTTTAAGAACAAAATACTTTAATTTGTAATAATACATTTTATATTTCTGAAATATAAATATGATATTCAACTAAATATAATATTTAATAATGCATATAATGCGAATGAGTGAATATATAAAATATATAAAGTTTGTATACATATAAGATGAAACAATATTATTTGGCCCAACTGGTAAAGACTCATTTTTATATTACATGACCTTACACTGTTTGTGGTCGTTTGTTTTCTTCGCTTCAGGGCGTCTCAGTCCCCCTGCGTGTCCTCTAAGAAAACACAAAACCAACAGAAAGCCTCGAACCCCGTTCAGCACGTCTCAGCTGCTGGAGCTCGAGAGGAAGTTCCGCCAGAAACAGTACCTGTCCATAGCCGAACGGGCCGAGTTCTCCAGTTCGCTCAGTCTGACAGAAACCCAGGTGAAGATCTGGTTCCAGAACCGACGAGCTAAAGCCAAGAGGCTCCAAGAGGCTGAACTCGAGAAACTAAAAATGGCCACCAAGCCGATGCTGCCTCCTGCCTTCGGGATGTCTTTCCCACTGGGTGCCCAGGTGCCCGCCTCATACACCGGGTCGCGTCAGTTCCACAGACACCCAGTGAGCGTGACTCCGATGGGACTGTACGCACACATGGGGTATAGCATGTATCACTTCGCTTAAAGCGACACAGACGGAACTCAAGTCGAAAAAGCGGTAAAAATGCAGCTATTATCAGAAATCATCCTTCAGATTAAAATGGAGCCGTATTAGCTGTACTGGCCCGTCCTATCTCGTAGTTATGACAGTGCCTTTGCTCATAGGTAGTTGGTTGGAAACGGTCTGTATCTTACTTGCATTCATAGCAATGCGTTTATGATCCAACTGCGTACTCATGAGTGCTGTGACCATTGCGTTTAAAGAAAAGACAGAATTTACTGTTGTTTGAATGTTTCCCTTCGAAAGGGATATTCTGAACTGTAAAATATTGTACATTCGAATCAAAATAACATTTATACTATAAATATTTGTGAAATAAATTAACAAATTGTATTAATTTATTAGTGTTATTGTTTGTTTCTCAGAAACAATCTATATTGCCATGAGTTTAAAAATAATTTACAAGCACCCACTGACGTTAAAGTCATAACGAAACTTAGGAACTGTATTATAACCACGGCCGCTTCCTGCATATTAAAATCGCAACCTTTTAAGACCTAAATCTGATCGCCTAATGTAATGATTACAAACCAGTCAAGAGTCAATATCACATAGACATATAATTTAGCTAGTTACTGTGAATTTAGCCAGTCAAAATACTGCGTCTGCAGTAAAGGACAATTATCTCTCGCAGAAATAAATACGTGTACAGTCTAAACCCAAAAGAACAGAGTCTTTGAGTGTCGTAGTGATCGTATATTTAAGATGTCATCGATCATCTGGCTGCAGTGTATTTCCACAGCTGTTGCTTATTGCGCTGAAATAACCCACTTAGGTTTTCTTGGCGCCGGTGGACTTTGGAGTCCAACATCCACAAAATTGTCACATGTGAGAAGTTCAAACAAATATGTTAAATTACAGATCGGATTTGGTCCTGGAATTACACTAAACGATTCTCTGAAATCCTCTTGTTTGAAGAAACGGATTCACATGAAGGACCATAGGTGAAATGTAGGCTCAATAACAATTCAAACAAGAAATTGCAATTGCACATTTCTTTGGTGATGACTAGAGATTTTTTGTTTGGTAAAATACGTGCTCTCTCTCTCTCTTGCAAAGGGAACCGCCTCTGTCATTCTCTCATAAAGGAAATTTAGATTTAAACGGGCGGTATTTCATGCCAACCCTGAACATTACGTGCCCTTTCATAGCTACTGCATTCTGTAAATTATGTGTCGTACAGATGGATATCAGTTATTACCATTACAGAATTACAGTTCACCACGATTCCTGCAACTTGTCCTGCAGGTTCCTGCAAAACAATATATGCAACCATAACTTAATCCTCTGGTAATTAAAATTACAGTGTGAATTTCTTTTGTCGATGTGCACTGCAGCCCTTTAAAGTTACTGCCGACGTGTGTAACTAAGAATTTGCAGTGAAATCAGTGAAATTATGATTCGTACCGTAGACGCCGTTTCTGCAGAATGACGTTCAAAATGTATTACATTCATAACTTTACTTACAAATATGAAAGAAATAGAATACTTTCCTATCACTATAAATAAATAATTAAAATTAAAATATGAAATGTAATTTGCAAATGCTGTGTTTTAAATTGTCCGTTAGGTTTATTCACATGCCATAGCGCCCTCTTCCGTCTGAAACCGCATAAAATATTTACAGACCCATTGATTTAATTCAACATTGGAGTGCTCCACATTTATGCATTTGGCGGATGTTGTAATTTTGATTGAATTAAAACTTGATGAACTTACAAACCTACTTTAGAAATAAAATTTTCAATGTGGGTCTTAAAGTCACGGAGATATTTACAATTTCACAAGTTAGTCGTTTATTTTACACAACAAATGGATCTTATACATTTATGCATTTGGCAGCAAAAATCCATTATCTACATTATTTGCGTAATCTACATTAAAGTGCATTTCTCATAGATCTCGTTTTTATTAACAGCTCAACGCGTAGTCACACAATTACTATATTAAAAGTATATCTATTAGACCTTAATTTCATATGTACGTTTTGCTACAGTACGACACAATGCGTGAGACACTTTATAAGCTTTCGTTGTGATTCTTTTTACTTCAGCTACATGTTTTAATTACTTTACAAGTCATGTCTGATTTTTAGAACGATCTAAAATAAGGAGGAGGACCTGTTTTCTTCAACCCTTTAGATCGCAGCAAACGATCTTCAAAAGACAAAATAAACACGATGGATCCGCCTGAAACGCCTGTAAACAACTAACACGTGGCCACAGCAAACTGCTTGTTCGGCTTGTTTCATAAAGGCAGACGCAGAATGGTTCAAAAGCGGAATTACCGAAACGTGAGTTACAAGATTATTAAAACTAACAATTAAACTAACAACTTGTTTCCATTCGCATGTAGCCTGTACCGCTCGACCGAATCACAATCACAACCCCAGCAAACGCATTAATCCCCGGATCTTTATCCTAATCCAATAATTGCCAAAATTGCTCACATATCACAAAACTCTCTTTCGAGTCTTAAAATAAAAGGCAGCATTAAAGAAATGATTTACGATAGACTGTCGTGCAGTTCGTCACAGCAAGACACACTCTGCATTATTAAATAATTGCATTGTCACAGAAGCACAAAACCAGGGGCCTCATTTACAAAACCCTGCGCAGATTCCACTCTAAAAGATCTGCGCACACCTGTATCTCTTACAGTACTGCATCTCCACCGTATCACTCAATGAACAGCCTGCAAAGGGACACTTGTTGACTGTGATCATGAAACGGAAAAATGGGGGAATCAGGGAATCACGGCGCTGGTGTTTTGGCTGTGGATGATACACTGGAGATTTATTTATTTTATAAGAGATTTATTTGTTGTTGGAGTTTTTATAATTCTTGCGTAGACCTGATTGATTGTTATGAGAACTAAATTAAAAGTTACATGCGCTCACCTGTGCGCTTTTAACCAGTAGGTCGCTGGTTCGATTCCAGCACCGGCAGGTAACAACTGAAGGACCCTTGAGCAGAACACCTAACCCCTGATGGGGTTACATGCAGAGGTCACGACAAATGCACGTCACCTTCATTAACACGCAGTCTAGAAAACTACGCGCGACCCTTAACAGAACGACGATATAAAGGACGAGGCTGAGAAAGACAATGCAGTGCGCTTGACAGACGGCAGATGGCGCCGTTACGTCTTTTGTCGCAGTGTGAGACTTTATACACGTACACAAAGATCAGATTTAAAAAACTGCTTGCCTGTCATCCGTTTTCTCTTAATGTTGAGCCACACCTGAAGACATTTCAAAATTCTCTATCAAAATGTAGGACCCCACAAATATGATGACAAAATATCGAGGATTGAGTTCATGTCTTGTGATTCAACCCAAAATACATCAAAAACGTATTTAAACCTGCTTAAGTTTCAAGGCTAAAAGTTAATACTTACCTTAAATAGCAATCGCTCAATGACATTTCTGGTAATTAAATAGCGTATATCGATGTGTATTGTAAGGATGTTTGGAGAGTGAACGTTTCGTTGCACTGGAGCAAGCTGACATTGGCCCAATCCTAATAATATTTGACTCCCAACTGAACCAGCTTGAGTCTAGTTGGGTTTCTGCCATTAGAACCAGTTTCCGTCTGAGCCAATCATCTTAGCGCAGAAAAGACACGTGACTGCACTGAACCCACATCTTCTTTACTGAACTCGGTCCGATCGCCCCTTAAATGTCCACTATAATACAAACTTTTGCATTTGATTCTGCAAAACAAAACATGATTATTTAACACAAGTAGTAGTATTGTTACAGAATACCATCTGTGCAAAAATGATTTCTATTCACATTTCAGGAAACGTCAGATCTGTTGTTTGCTGTTTATTTCCGTACTGATACTTTTTGGTCAATCATCTGCATAACGTTGTGTTCTTTTATTTTGCTAAAGCATTGAAGAAATAACATACTTAACAAATACTACAACAACACTGACTACTAACAACGTTGACATGTTCAATTAGTAACTAACCTATTGTTTGTTAGGATTGTGTTTAAATCCAATTCTTTCCATAAGAAACAAGTTGTGTGCAAGAGCTGATTACAGTCATTTAGGTGTTTAAATGAGTCCCTCCACAGCGTCAGATGAGTGAAAATCCACAGCAATAAACAGTCTAAGAACTACTGTTCAGTTCTGAAAGCTGCTTTAAATATAAAGCCACCTTGTTTTATAACGAACACACATACTTAAATGGCTTATATAAAACACTTCTCTCCATTCCAAGATAAATGAAAAATATAGAATAATAATGATTTTGTTTGTAATGTTAATTTTCTCAGCGATGTGCCTTGCTGAGGAAAGTATTATACAAATCTTATACAATTACAGTGTACAGTTATACAATCTCACTTTGAATGTGATCAAGAAGTCAAAATGGACAGACATGAATTCAGATTCTGTTTTACAAAAGTGTCTGTGGGTATGACTAGTGTTTCACAACTGTCCTGTGGAAGAGTTTCTCCTGCTGGTGCATGCACGCACACACACACACACACACACACCCTCTCTCTCTAATACAAATACACACACACACCCTCTCTCTCTCTCTAA